>JZKD02S1673524.1:50016-64991 GCA_000966675.3 Picea glauca
GCTAACACAATCCAATGAATGTGAGTCAATGAGTTGAGGTCGAACACTCGGCGAAACCTTTCGATCAGAGGTCAATAATGAAAACCCACTGTCCAAAGCGAGGAAACCTTCCATTGAGGCATGCAAGTTCCAAGGTACCAATTGGTTTCTAATTCTAATTCCTGGATAATGAGTTGAAGTCGACATGAAAAGACTCGTCACAGGAGGGCCTTAATGTATCGCACATTAATGACATGAAACAAGTAACAAGATTTGAAGTAGATCAGAGTAACAAGTGATTCAGGATTGACTCAGGGATGGCTGACGCAATAGAAAGCTTAAGGATTGCATAAATGGCCGATGCAACAGAAGGCTTTCCGGGTTGAAATTCTCTTTGAACATATTGATGCCACGACAATTGTCTTTGGAATACTGACTCAACAACAGGGATTACAGACCAACGAGTAATCTTATAAGGAGTATGATAAATATATGAGCAGATTTTCCAACCTAGAAACAAGGCGAGTGAAAGGGTGTCATGTTCAAAAAGAGACTCTTCCATGGAATACATGTTTAGACAAATTTCTTTCCCAAATTTTCCCCCACCATTTCTCGCGAGTACCTCTTTATTTTTACGCAAGCTTGAGGAGGATAACATATTCTTGTAATGTAAGCTCATCCTTTAGACGAGTCCCTTGGAGTATGTTTAACGAACCCTAGGAAGGAGTGGTTCAGTCCCATATAGGCCTTTCGATGTTAGTTCTACGAGTCCAAAGAAAGAAAACTCGGGGATTTTTCATGTTTATAGAGTCTGAAAAACACTTAAAGAGAACTCTCTCAGTTCCTTTTTCATAAAATAGTCCAATGAGACCGAAAAAGAGATAAACTATCACTCAATAGATGTTTTCTTCAAATACTTTAATGAGCGTGAAAAGAACAAGATCGCTTGACAATCTTTTCATGTTTAGAGAGTCTAAAAAGAGCTTAAAGGGAACTCCAGGGGGTTCCTTTTTCGTATAACCTTTACGAGTCCGAAAAAGTGATAAAAGTACACTCGGTTACATTCTCACGTATTTACAATCATGAGAAATAACAAAGACCAAGCTCGGTAACTTATTCTCATGTATTTACGAGCATGAGAAAGAACAAAGACTAAGCTCGGGATTGTTTTTATTTTTACGCAATCTTTAAAACTAAACAAAACTATGCTTGGGATAAATTTTATTTTTACACCAACTTAAAAACTAAAAAAAGTTGTGCTTGAACCTGGTTTCATTTTTACACAAGCTTGAACCAGAGGAAACTATGCTTGAGGTAGGTGGTTTCATTTTTACACAAGCTTGAACCAAAGTAAAAACTATGTTTGAACTTCCCAACTCATTATCCACGAATTCGCATGGTTGGTACTTAGCCCTCAGCTTAAGAAGGTAGCGGCTCAACTTCAACATGAAGTCCAGAGGCTTAGGCAAATTCCCCCCAAGCTTAGTTTCATCCAACTGCAAAAGAGAATGAAATAGAGCTTCAAATACTAGACGAAGGACTTGACTCAAATAGAGAGGGGGAAAACTATTTCATTTTTTTTAACGAGCTTGACACATAAAATGGAACTATGCTCGTAACCTCTGTTTCATTTTTTAACGAGGTTTTCACAGAGACGAAAAAAACAATCCTCCGACTATCTTCTTGATCATGGATTCCAAGAGGAAAATGCTCCAGAATGACACCATGTCAAGGGACAAAACTCGGTCATGGCTTCCAAGAGGTCTTCACTGGAAGGAAGAAACACACTCTGGAAGGACACCATGTCGAGGGTCACGATAGGAGTAAATAGATCAGACTCTAACAACCCTATCAAAGAGATCACCATGTCAACTACTGGATCTAAGTCATCAGAAGTTGAAGCCATGGGCGATAATGCCACATAATTGACCCGTGGCGGGGGCGACACTGTTTGCATATACAAACTGTTTAGGGAGGCAATCCAGTTAGGGATGATGAATGAAAGTTGATCAACAGTCACAACTCATCCATCGTGAGGGAAATATATCACACAAAAAAGAGTAGAAACAATAGCTTTCATGGCATAGACATAATCTCTCCCAAGGAGTAGAGCGAAATCCAAGGGGTCTTGGACTACCATGACGTCAATAAAGACAGCTTTCCCTCCCAAAGTTACAGGAAACTAAGGAAGGGTCCCTAAAGGTTGACTAGTTCTTCTATTAAAAGATGGCAAATTCTGTGTAACCGACACAAGCTGAGGAAAACCCAAAGCTTACCAAGCGAAAGAGGACAAAATACTAACATATGCACCTTCATCTATTAGTGTCTGAGGAACATCTCGACCAAAAACCTGTACTATAATCTGGAAAGGAATGTGAGAGGGAAGACGATTTCTAGTTAGCACACCCCAATCAAAATGGATGGCTTCATTACTTGGAGGGGGTTCCACGAGAGAAGGAGGAATACCCCCTGGCATGGTAGAGTCTGTATCAATGAGAAAAACATGGGCAATATCGGGTTTACTCTTGAGTGGGAGAGTAGGATCGACCAATGGTGAGATCAAATCAACCACTTGGGTTTCATTCTCCAAGGGGAGAATGGGGTTGACAGGTGGAAACATATCGATTGCTTGGGTTTCACTCTTTAACGAGAGAGTGGGATCAACTGAGGATGGGATCAGATCAACCACTTTGTTAACACTCTCTAAAGGGAGAGTGGGATCGACCGGAGATGGGATCGAATCGACCACTTTGTCAACTAGTTCAATTAAGGACGTGGCCAGATTGATGACATGATCAATCTGACTGATCGACGGGGGAACCAGATTGATCACTTCGTCAACTATAGGGGGGTTGAGAGAAATCTTGCAATAAGAAGCTGGAAGTTGGGGTTGTGAAACAGTCATGTCTTCCAGGAATTTCGAGGCTTCTTCCATATGAGGGCAAAGATGAGTTAGAAGATTCCCTTTGTATAACATACATGGGAACTTGGCTCTACTTTTCTTCTTCCCAACTGTATCATGACTAGTTTACGAGATATCATTAGCATGTTGTTCAGAGGCTGATGATATGGGTTGGCGAGGGTGCATAGGCCATACTTCTATAACCTTGGATAGACCAGGGCAATCCTTAAGAAGATGGATACCCTTACAAAGTCTGCAAGGGTACTTGGGCTTACGAGTTGTTTGGGTGATCTTGACATCATCAACACTCCTAACACGATTAACAGTAACTGGTTGTTTTCCAACATGTTTGACAGTGGTTGGAGGTTTTGACCCTTGTTTATATTTCTTCTTCTTAATCTTTCTTTTCTTCTTCTTCTTATTCACCGGGTTACTAGCTTCAGAACTTTCACTCGATGAAGAAGCTGAAACGAAAAGCGACATTGCAAGTGAAGAAGGCGAAGAAGACCTTATTGGTGAAGAAGGTGAAGGATCAACATGAGGTTGATGCTCTTGGGGGGAAGTGCTTACGACCGAAGCACTTATTGCATTCGGGATTACTTGAGTGGAAAACAACCATACTGATAATCCAGAGTATAAGTGAACTTTTAGATCCAGAGAGTCTGGATATATCTTGTTATCACTCCAAGAAACTCTTTAGGGTTGTAAACTAAAGATGCTTGGTAACTTAAGAATATGGTAAATTAGGTATGCTTGGAACAATGAGATAACTCAAAAGCTAATGAAAGTGACTACTTATCATGCATTCGAATAAGAGAGTGCTTTTAGAAATCAATAATCAGACAACATAGTTGAACAGGGGATGAAGAAAACTAGTCTAGATAACCAAATACATTAACATGCAGGGTCATACAAGAAAACAAGAAGACCTTTAATTCAAGTTCACAAGCTTAATAAGAGGATGACAGTTCTTAGAAGCTGAGCTAAACTAAAATAAAGTGCAGAATAATGAAATATAAAAGAATCTGATATTGAAAACAAAAGAGGACTGTGATTCTATTATCAATAATAAAATTCTAGTTCAATAGCCAGAAAATGTCTCCCCTTTTTAACCCTTTAGTTCCTCTTATGTCTTGATCTTTATAGCTTTACAATACAATTTTCAGATCCTAAAAGAATGGATCAGATATGCTAAAGATAGAAAGTCAAAACTGATTTACAAAAGATAAGGAATGATCCTCAAAATGAGGTCAATTCCACATTTCATGGTCTTCAGATGATGTAGAATCCTTGTGCAGTGTAGATAAGCCTTCCAAGGCTGTTTGATGACTCTTAAAAAAGATGAAATTCAAATTTTCTAATTTTGGAAAAAACCCTGATTTGTTGCCTCCAAAATAGGTGTCAAAACCAACTTGAAAACCTATTCTAACCCTTTTACATCAAAAGTGGATCTTAGATATGACTTTATAATTCAACATCTATCCATTAAAAGAGTTTTCAAGAGATTTGGATTAGTAAAACTTCGATCTGGGCAAAATCTCACCAAATCTGGCCATCTCAGGTTTCACTATCTAATTTCCCTTACAATCTGCTAGTTAGCTAGTGAAAGCTCTGCTTTTCACTAGCTAACTTGTTATAATTTTGCCTTTTGCATTGGTGTCAGTGAAAGTTCTGTCTTGGTCAAATAGGAAATCTTCAAAATGAGTATACTTTGCCTCCATGGCTGCCATTTGTTCCTTTAGAATTTGAACCAAATTCTTTATTGTCTTCTTCAATTTGCTCCATATAAATTGACAGAGAGTTTTTGGTTCATCTGTATTGATACTGTGACTTTCTTTAATTGTGCTCAGCTGCTAACACATTTATTCTTTGATTTAGGTATTGACAATGGATATCTTACAACTCAATGTGAAACATCTGCTCCAAAGCCAATTTAAGAGAATTAATGTTAGCAGGGTCAATTAAGCACAAATAATCTTGTTTGAACCATTCAAACTGCTCAATATCAATGAATCGAAGATAATGGTTTGTGGGAAAATAAGAGAAGAACAGAGACATATTTTTATATTATGTGCTCCAACAACTAGTTGTGATGTTTCCTCTTCTTCCATGAACAAATCCTCTAGGCCTTTTCAAAGATACATTAGCTGGTGAGTTGGATACTGTTGCTGCAATTGTGAAATGCATTGATGTCATTTTGGTGTCTGTTGTTCAAACTGATGTGACCTCTGTATTCTTTGGAATTTCATCATGGCCTGATGTGTTCCATATACTCTACACAGTAAAACCCTTGGAAATCAACTGACACCTCAACACCTGTAACACACAACTTTGTACAACATGTCGACAACAATTTGTTTCATACAACAAACTCTTCTTTGCAAAATATTCGTGACTTCCTCACCATGACTCGAGCTTTGGATTGTGGTAGATACTAACCCGTGGCTTGTATTGATGACAGGTGTTGACTTGTAGAATGAAGGACTGAGGTTGGTGCTCAATACTCAGATTCATAGTTACGTGGCTGACCAATGATCTTATGAGATGTTAATAACCTCTGTCTTACAAATCGAGCACCAACTCGACACTTGTGCATAATTTTCATCTCTGATTCTTCCTCCTTAATGCCTGAAAATATCCTTTGTGATCTCTTCTTGCGGGTTTTTTGACATCTTTTCTCTTTTGTCGTGACTTTTGCCTTAGACTTTATCAAATACTCAGCTATCAAATGACACCTGCTCATTCAAGGTTAAGTAGTGGCATTCGATGGTATATCGAAGACACCTGGGACTTCAATTCTGGGCACTGGCAGATAACTTTAGAGCTGTATATTTATATATATGCTTAATGTTGAATCCAATATAAACTAGGAATTTAGAATATACATGTTTCATATATATTAAGGCTTACATATTTTATTCAAATAGTGAAGTGGAAAGAATTCGGTGCTAGTGCTTGGCTTTATATGATTTTGAGTTTGACCCAGGGTTAGGTTTGAGGACTCTGCTTTAGCTTGGGGCCTTATATATGACTTTGCACTTAGACTTTGTGTTGAACGCACTTGATGTGCAGACCTGAAACTTGGAATATATGAACATATATATTTCTTTGTCCATAATATGAGATATAAAACATAAAAATAAAACAATGATACATTTTTTATGTTTTATAATCTCTATAGCATAGACTAGAGAAAAATAAATGACATTTATTTGTATCTTGTATTGCAGGTTAAAAAGAAAAAGATTCCAAGGATGATAGGCTAAAGTGATTACCCAAAAGATGGATGAAGGTAAAGGTTTAAAACACTGGCCAAAGGCTAAAAATAAAAATGAGTGAAACAGGGAGAGAGAGAGAGATAAAAATGCTACCAAAAAACCAATGCATTTTGATCGCTAACAACTGGCTCCAACTAGGATGGAGACCTCCCTGCGAGGTTTCCAAGAACCTAGTAGTTCCAGTAGCCTTTAGCATTGGGCACAGAGTCATCTGGCCTATGCAACTATTCCTTTGCAAACCTGGAGCCTGCCTGTAGCTTGCCTATAACCTGCCCTGCTTATTTATGAGCTCAACAACTGAAAAGATATAGCTGCTTGTATGGGGAGCTTATTCTTCTACCTACTCCTACACTAACCAACTATACTGCCTCTTATCAAGTGAATTCATGCTTCCAATGAAGCCATGTGAGAAACTGATTTACTGACATCATGCTAGATCTTGGCCTGAAAAATAATGGAAGCCATGTCATGCAGAAAAGAGGTTTGAACAGATGATAAAGACAATCTTCTTCTGACAAAAATACTTTAACGCATTTGCTGCTCATAGATTCCAAATAGTTATCAACAGGGTCATAAATTTCATAAAGAAATACCTCTTTGAGATGCCGATCCAACTGACTGTATTGCAGTTGTTGATTGCTTTCACTGGTCTCAATACTGAATGTAAACTATTCTTCTTCTATAGAAAGAGAATGCAAATTCAACTGCTGATCTGAACCTCTCTGCTCTTCTTCACCATCACTGGTCTTAATGTTGAAAACAGACTGCTCATCCTCTGTCAGAGAGTCATATAAGAAGGACTGTTGATTTGAACTTTCCAGCACATCATCTTCCTCATTGTATCTGCTGCAATATTCCTGATGTTCTGGCTGAAGATTAGACAGTCCTTGCAAATCTGGAAACTCTAAGCTTCCTTCATCATCCTCTTCTTCATGTGTGCTGCAAATTTCCAGTCACTGCAAATCTTGAAACTCAGAGATACCCTTAGGATCTGTTGTAGATTCAAAACTGTCATACACTGATACAAAAATCTGCTCATCATCTTTAAAGGTTTCGAAAGAAACAATTTGATCATCTCTTTGTTGAAAAGTAGGACTAGATGAAATTTTAGTAGTCAACAATTCTTCACAAGACTTAAAGTCTTCTTCCTCATCACTATATTTGTCAAATATGGGAACATCATGAACAATTTCTAATGATAGATATGAATATTCAAGCATAGAGTCATCAACAATAGGATCTTGAAATAGATTTGAAAAAATATCATCTTTTACCTCATCATATTCATCCTTCTTATCTGACATTGACATGTAAGACACATAAGGAGAAATATAATCCTCTTGTTGTCTTTCTTGAAGATTAGATGTTTTCTGAAAATCTTGTTCTTCATAGTCACTACCATTTCTCTTGAACTGCAAATCTGAAAGCGGAGGGCTGCCCTTAGAATCTGTTACAGATCTGAGACTGTCACCCACTAATGTATCAATCTGATAATCACCTTTGGGGTTTTCAAAGGGGACAATCTCATATTCATGACAAAGTAAGTCAGTAGATGCATTTGATACAATGTCAAAAGAATCAATGCTATGTTTATCCATCCGAAGATCACCAATATTTTGGTTACAATGATAGATGTCCCCTGTTGCAACATGCTCTTCGAAGCTATCATTAACCACATCATGTATACATTTATGATCATCTCTCTGTGTAGCTAAAGAAACTAGTTCTTCGAATTCATAACAATCAAACTTGAGGATGGTAAGAGAGCATTCAGTTTCTTTATTATCCATTTGTAGTTCATGTTGATGGGAAAACAAAACATCTGAAAGATCATTAAAGGGTTGTGGCATATTATGAGGGGGAGCTCTTTCTAGATTTACATCTTCAAGCTTACAATGTAATTCATATTTATCACAGCAATTATCAAATGCAAACACATCTAAAAAATACCTTTTGCAGTGCTCAGTGAATGCTTTGTGAAAATCCTTCAATGATGAAATGCTGGAAGGAGGTAAAGAAAAATACCACTGATGTGCATCACCATACAATGAAAACATGAACATCTTCATGTTGTAGATCTAATAGATCCATGCACTCATGAAACTTGATGAGGTGTTCGACAGGATTGTCTTCTTTGCTCTCTTTGAAGCTAGGAAGAAAATCTCCCCATTCCGACATATCAGGTACGGGATGTGGGAAACTAGGAACTGAAGAGAAGTCAAGAGGTGCAAACCTCCGAGCCAAAAGAGCAGCAAATTCTTTTGACATTCGAATATCGTGGAGTCACCACTGAATCCATCCTTCATGGAGTTGCTATATAGATGATTACAACCAATGTAGTGTCCAACCTTTGTCTATCATCAAAGATCAGATCTATGTCGTCTCCTAGGGAAGCTGAGCTTCGATCTCCTCTCCCCGACAACGACACCAATTTTTTATCACTCCAAGAAACTCTTTAGGGTTGTAAACTAAAGATGCTTGGTAACTTAAGAATATGGTAAATTAGGTATTCTTGGAACAATGGAATAACTCAAAAGCTAATGAAAGTGACTACTTATCATGCATTCAAATAAGATAGTGCTTTTAGAAATCAATAATCAGACAACATAGTTGAATAGGGGATGAAGAAAAATAGTCTAGATAACTAAATACATTAACATGCAGGGTCATACAAGACAACAAGAAAACCTTTAATTCAAGTTCATGAGATTAATAAGAAGATGATGGTTCTTAGAAGATGAGCTAAACTGAAATAAAGTGCAGAATAATGAAATATGAAAGAATCTGATATTGAAAACAAAAGAGGACTGTGATTCTATTATCAATAATAAAAGTCTAATACAATCGCCAGAAAATGTCTCCCCTATTTAACCCTTTAGTTACTCTTATTTCTTGAGCTTTATAGCTTTACAATACAATTTTCAGATCCTAAAAGAATGGATCATATATGCTAAAGATAGAAAGTCAAAACTGATTTACAAAAGATAAGGAAGGATCCTCGAAATGAGGTCAATTCCACATTTCATGGTATTCAGATGATGTAGAATCCCTGTGCAGTGAAAATAAGCCTTCCAAGGCTGTTTGATGACTCTTAAGAAAGATGAAATTCGAATTTGCTAAGTTTGGAAAAAACCCTGATTTGTTGCCTCCAAAATAGGTGTCAAAACCAACTTGAAAACCTATTCTAACCCTTTTACATCAAAAGTGGATATTAGATATGACTCTATAATTCAACATCTATCCATTAAAAGAGTTTTCAAGAGATTCGGATTAGTAAAACTTCGATCTGGGCAAAATCTCACCAAATCTAGCCATCTGAGGTTTCACCAGCTAATTTGCCTTACGATCTGCTAGTTAGCTGGTGAAAGATCTGCTTTTCACCATCTAGCTGGTTATAATTTCACATTTTGCGCTGGTGAAAGTTCTATCTTGGTCAAAAAAGAAATCTTCAAAATGAGTATACTCTACCTCCATGGCTGTCATCTGTTCCTTTAGAATTTGAACCAACTTCTTTATTGTCTTCTTCAATTTGCTCCATATAAATTGACAGAGAGTTTTTGGTTCATCTGTATTGATACTGTGAATTTCTTTACCCGTGCTCAGCTGCTAACACATTTATGCTTTGATTTAGGTATTGACAGTGGATATCTTACAACTCGAGGTGAAACATCTGCTCCAAAGCCACTTTAAGAGAATTAATGTTATCAGGTCAATTAGGCACAAATAATCTTATTTGAACCATTCAAACTGCTCAATATCAATGCATCGAAGATAAGGGTTTGTGGGAAACTCAGAGAAGAACATAGACACATTTTTATATTATGTGCTCCAACAACTACTTGTGATGTTTCCTCTTCTTCCAGGAACAAATCCTCTCGCCCTTTTCAAAGATACATTAGCTGGTGAGTTGGATACTGTTGCTGCAATTGTGAAATGCATTGATGTCGTTTTGGTGTCTGTTGTTCAAACTGATGTGACCTTTGTATTCTTTGGAATTTCATCATGGCCTGATGCCTTCCATATACTCTGCGCAGTAAAACCCTTGGCAATCAGCTGGCACCTCCTTAGCACTTGTAATGCATAGCTTTGTACAATAGGTCGACAACAATTTGTTTCATACAACAAACTCTTCTTTGCAAAATCTTTGTGACTTACTCACCATGAATCGAGCTTTGGCTTGTGGTAGATACTAACCCATGGCTTGTATTGATGACAGGTGCTGACTTGTAGAATGATGGACTGAGGTTGGTGCTCAATACTTGGATTCATAGTTATGTGGCTGATTAGTGATCTTATGAGCTGTTAATAACCTCTGTCTTACAAATCGAGCACCAACTCGACACCTATGCATAATTTTTATCTCTGATTCTTCCTCCTTAATGCCTAAAAATATCCTTTGTGATCTCTTCTTGCGGGGTTTTTGACATCTTTGCTCTTCTGTCATGACTTTTTCCTTAGACTTTATCAAATACTCAACTATCAAATGACACCTGCACATTAAAGGTTAAGTAGTGGCATTCGATGGTATATCGAAGACACCTGGGACTTCAATTCTGGGCACTGACAGATAACTTTAGAGTTGTATATTTATATATATGCTTAATGTTGAATCCGATATAAACTAGGAATTTAGAATATACAAGTTTCATATATATCAAGGCTTACATAGTTTATTCGAATAGTGAAGTGGGAAGAATTCTGTGCTAGCGCTTGGCTTTATATGATTTTGAGTTTGAACCAGGGTTAGGTTTGAGGACTCTACTTTAGCTTGGGGCCTTATATATGACTGTGCACTTAGACTTTGTGTTGAACGCACTTGATGTGTATACCTGAAACTTGGCATATATGAACATATATATTTCTTTGTCCATAATATGAGATATAAAACATAAAAATAAAACAATGATATATTTTTTATGTTTTATAATCTCTATAGCATAGACTAGAGAAAAATAAATGACATTTATTTGTATCTTGTATTGCAGGTTAAAAAGAAAAAGATTCCAAGGATGATAGGCTAAAGTGATTACCCAAAATCTGGATGAAGGTAAAGATTTAAAACACTGGCCAAAGGCTACAAATAAAAATGAGAGAAAATGGCAGAGAGAGAGAGATAAAAACGCTCCCAACAAACCAGTGCATTTTGATCGCTAACAGATCTCCCATAGACTCAGAAACCAGAAAACAAGCAATCAAAGCAAGGGAAACTAGACTAACTAGGAAACAACATGTTCCCCAGTGGAGTCGCCAATTTTGTTCAAGCTTGTGTAAAAATGAAACCACCTACCTCAAGCATAGTTTCTTCTGGTTCAAGCTTGTGTAAAAATGAAACCAGGTTCAAGCATAGTTTTGTTTAGTTTTTAAGCTTGTGTAAAAATAAAATTTATCCCAAGCATAGTTTTGTTTTGTTTTAAAGATTGCATAAAAATAAAAACAATCCCGAGCTTAGTCTTTGTTCTTTCTCATGCTCGTAAATACATGAAAATAAGTTACCGAGCTTGGTATTTTTTCTTTCTCATGCTCGTAAATACATGAGAATGTAACCAAGTGTACTTTTATCACTTTTTCTAATCTCATCCAAGACAACTTTCTCCATGAGAGCTCCTCTCCTTTTATAAGATGAAGAGGATAAGGTGAGGAGGTTAGGATAATCCCACCAAGTCATGAAAGTGAGTAAGATCCAAACCATTCGGATGCCACCTCACCATGGAAGTTTCTCCTTCTAGAAGCATCACAAAGATGCTCATTTTTCCCACGTATGAACATTCTCACACCCCGCTTATAGAGAAATCTGCGAACCTCTCGCAACCCAGCTATGGTGCAGCCTGCGAGAATTAGACATTCTCGCACCCTAGCCATAGTGAAACATGTGAAAATAATCTTTAATAGGGTTTTCATAAAGGAAAATGCAACTTCTTTTCTCAGGAAAAGTTCTTATCCCTTCTTTCTTTAGGAACTTAGGCCACTGACCCCTTTGAAGACTACATATAGGTTTACATAATTAATGGTCACTGAGTCTCTGTTACACATTATTTTCATCATCCCTATGACTGTTAATGATGTAAACCTATCTGTAGTCTTCAGAGGGGTCAGTGGCCTGAGTTCCTGAAGAAAGAAGGGAGAAGAACTTTTCTTGAGAAAAGAAGTTGCATTTTCCTTTATGAAAACCCTATTAAAGATGATTTTTGCATGCTGCACTATGGCTAGGGTGTGAGAATACCTAATTCTTGCAGGCTGCACCATAGCTGGGTTGTGAGAGGTTCACAGATTTATCTATAAGCACGGTGCAAGAATGCTCATACGTGGGAAAAACAAGCATCTTCTTGATGCTTCTAGAAGGAGAAACTTCCATGGTGAGGTGGCATTCCAATGGTTTGGATCTTACTCGCTTTCATGATTTGGTGGGATCATCCTAACCTCCTCACCTTATCCTCGTCAGCTTATAAAAGGAGAGGAGATCTCATGGAGAAAGTTGGCTTGGATGAGATTAGATTTTGGGATTAGCTTGGATTGGATTGAGCTTTGGAGATTGTTAGCTTGGCTAGATGAGCCATTTTGTCAAGATAGATTGTGAACATTATTAGATCTATGCTCTCAGAATTCTTGGAGTGGAAGTGTGTGGGGAACAAAGGACAATTGGAAGGGACCTTATGACATCGAGGCCATGGTTGTAATCTCTCTTTCACATTTAATATGATTCTTTCCTATAAAGCTTGTTGTGTTTTATTATATGATTCATTGATCACATACATAGGTTTATATTGAGTTTATACTATTACTATCACTTTGGTTGGTTGCGTTCTTTTGCAGGTTCATCATTGTATGAGCATTGGAACAGAGCTAGGATGGCGATGGCGAGAGGAAGCGGCGTTTAAATGGTATGTCACCTATCCCTCTTTAGTTAGTAAATTCAATATTTAAAACTTAAGGAAAGCATCATGTTCTCGTGTGTTTTGTTCTAGATCTAGGTGGATCTAGGGAGATCAATTAGTGTCCGCACCTACCGATTTATCCAATAACAAAATTGGCGAATCCACTGGGGAACATATTGTTTCCTAGTTAGTCTAGTTTTCCTTGCTTTGATTGCTTGTTTTCTGGTTTCTGAGTTTGTGGGAGATCCATCCAGACTCTCTGGATCTGAAAGTTCACTTATACTCTTTTGTCCTTTTCCAAATCCTCTTTGATTTCAAGCAGTCTCGCACTGTACTGGTCTACAACCTGCGAAAACCCCTCAGTTTTGCACCCTACTGTGTAATCCAGTACGACATGTTCGCACCCTACTGTGTAATCAATTGCGACATGTTCGCACCCTACCTGTGTCTAGCCTACGAACTCCACTGATTTTCGCACTGCACCCTATAGCTAGGCTGCAAACCCATTTAAATTTTTTGTTTGGAATTAGGCTTTCCTATCTTTTGATGCCCAATTTTTCTTTGATCAGCTAGATTGAACTTTTGGAGCCTATATTGATCTGTTTACAGTCTGCTTGACATTCTTTGAGTTGCTTTTAGCCATTTTTGCTTTGTTTGGTTTTGAAGGATTAGTCTCTTTCTTTGAGTGTCTTTCAATTCCAAAGCTTGTGTTTTCTTTAAAATTGTTTAGGGAAATATCAAATTTCTTCTGAATAGTTTGGTTTAAAAGAAAACTTTTAGTTTGGGTTTCTTTGTTTTAAGAAAGTTCATTATTACTTTTAGTGAAATTTTTGAAACAAAAAGATTTAATTTCTTTCTTTATATTGGATTGGGGGCATCCTTGCATTTGAAGTAGCGGAATCGCATGATTCTTGGCATTTTTTGATCTTAAATTATGAAATTTTTTCCCCTTGATGGTCGGGGGGGGCATGAATCATGCATTAGTGTACAATCTTTTTTGCTCATTTCTTGAGAATATTGATATTGATGAGTTTTAAGATTTTGGGATATTGTGCATCTATGAATGATAAATGTTTTCTCCTTCTCGTAGCATAGCTTTCATCGAAATAAAAAGATTGCATCTTCATCTCTTTGCATAACTTTTGAGTCGGTCAAAACACCATATTGTCTATGCCATTTTCCTTTTGAGTAACAACAACCATAAAATAAAGCGCTTATAAAAATTGATTAGACATTTTTTTTTTTTTGGTAGCAAACCTACATTAGATTAGTTGTAGGGCTTTGGAATAGGTGTGAACGATAACTTTCCAAAGCTGCAAACAAACATAGTATCTTGTGATAGGGAGAGTTAAATCCACTTACTACATTTTGTCTTGGGAATCCCTTCTAACACAAGGGTCAATCACGAGGTCGCATTGAGACTGACAGAGTTACTCACCCTGCTTTGTTGGTCTTGGTGTAGAGATTACGTGTATTATGGGGGTCGCTTGAGAGGTATACTCACAATGATGAGTGGAAGCCTTTCAAGTTGATTTCGGGCTAGATACCCTGCCCTTGCACGTGAATCCGACTGTCGACTGTTTCCCCAGGCATCACTGTAGTGATTGGTAACCTTAGTGGCCTATATCTTTAGGGTCTTTAAACAAGGTGATTGTGGAGGGGAAAGTCTTCATAGTACCTGGAATCGATGTTGGCCAAACTCACACAGGCTCCTTGGAGGGTATACCCACGATTATGTGTGGGAGATTGAAGCAGGGTGTAAGTCCTTTAAGCAGGTCATCAACGTAACTTTTCCACCTGCTCTATCTCATCCCCTTCTTACATTGTTCTCGCAACGTTGGATTTCATCACCAACTAGTGTGCTCATTGTGATAAGGTTTTGTTTGCTGACTTGCTTACTAGATTTTTAGCATGTGCTGTTTGTTCTCCCTAGTGGACTCTAGA
>JZKD02S1673524.1:80946-128824 GCA_000966675.3 Picea glauca
CACTAGAGCTGACATTCATATATTCCATTGAAATATACTTAAATATTAATAACATGTAACATTAACATATACATTCATTGAATACATAATCAACACTTTAAATGACAAGAATATTCGTAGCTTGTATTATTTCCATTCACACAATAACATACATGAACCAAGAGACTCATAATTCATCATAATCAACACCCTACACTCTCATACATTCTATCAATAGTTCATTACAAGGCACCATGCACTTTCTCCCAGTCTCTGCATGTATTACTAAGTTGACTATATTAAAAAATTCTTACAAAATCAGTTCCAACTACATACAAAATCAGACTCACAATCAAACTCTTACAAACATAGCCATACTCATTTCTTGACCAAGAGAACTTAGAGCGAACCCACTTAATGAACAACAATCAACAAAGACAACCTTATTTGTGTCGTCACTACTCCCTTTTTGTTTCCTTCTCTACTCTCGCGCTCTCCAACTTTCATCTTTGCTCCACTCGCTTTGCTGACTGCCAGTCCCTTTGGAGTCGTGGCAGTCTTAACTAGCTTGCCATATCACCCCTTAACTTCTCCACAATCTCTCGTGATGCAAGAGTTAATCATTCAAAAAGATTTTCGGAAGATCCTCTTCTTGATTCCGACATGCATGTGGTATCTTCTTTTTTTTCCCAGCATGCATAGTGGAACTCGTACTGGCCCATGTGCCTTATTTCATTCATTATGCAACTGCTGGTGTGTACACAAAATTGTAGTTTACGCACAACTATGTTTACGTGTGCCTTATTTCATTCATTATGCAACTGCTGGTGTGTACACAAAATTGTAGTTCACGCACAACTATGTTTACGTGTGGTGCAATCTTTATCCCAAAACTTTGAGTGCTAATAATGATATTGGATCTTTTGATAGTATTAAAAATAGAACAATTAAACAACTAAGTTATTAGTAATTTTAATTTCATTTTATTTGTATATATGATTAATCAACTAAACCACTCACAATTTTAAATTTTGATTTTATTTGCAAACATGGTTGAATAATGAAACAATTGGTAGTTTTAATTTGTATTATATTTTTAAATATGATTGGAGGTGGAAGGGTTCATATTCCAAAGGACTGTTTCCTCTGTCCTATTTTTTAATATATAAATATGTTTAATTTGTGGAATACTATTTGAGGACTGTTTCCTTTGTCCTCTGTCACATTTTTTCTATAATTTTTGAATACTATATTAAAACCACATAGTACATTGTAAGTTTGAAAGATTTTCTTCAATGCATATCTTCATTTGACTTTTACGAGACATGATGAATCATTAAAGGTTGAATCATTTGATGGATGCCCATACCTTGTAGAAATTTATTTTGGGTTGGTGATTTTGCATATGAACAATTTATCTTGTATTGGTGCATTTGAATATATTAGAATATTTGTTAGGTTCATTTTTCCATCATCCATCATTAATTGGTGCATTAGAATATTAGAATATTTGTTAAGTTCATTTTCCCATCATTAATGTTGTTTGAATCATCAAAAATTGAATCATTTGATAGATGTCCATATCTTGTAGACAATTTTCTTTAGGTTGGTGATTTTGCATATGACAATTTATCTGTCTTGCATTGATGATATTTGAATATTTGTTAGGTTCATTTTTCCATCATTCATCATTAATTGATGCATTTGAATATTAAAATATTTATTAAGTAAATTTTTCCATCATTAATATTGTTTGAAAATTAATTTTGTTCTGAAAATTATTCAAAAGAAGATATAACTTTATGTATGTTGTAAATATATATTTTTAAGTATTTTATAATTCCGAAACTTGGAAAAACCAAAAACCAAAATTACATGATCTTATATTCCCAACTTTCAAGAAGGATCGTTACGTTAAGGGTTATCCATTCATGTAAATAATGCTCCCAACTTTCAACAAGGATCGTTAGGTTAGGATCGTAAATAATGTGCAGCATGGAATGTAATGTTAGTCTATTTCATAACTCTCTACAATAGGTATTAAAGCAACCATTATAAGAGGATTATAAATACAATTTATATATTTCGCTTTTCAATTATTATTAAAAACTTATTTTTATCAAAACACTTCCACGTAACCTCTTCGTTACATGTCCAATTTTATACATACAATTGAGTATAATTTTCATTCTAAGTAAATTTGTTTAATAAACAATAACTATTAAATACTTTATTTATTTTTAAAATTCATATCAATAGCGAACATGTATAATCTTTGACATGTATTAAAAAATGATACTTAAGTGTTGTAATTATGGGCGTCGTTGAACTTCAATTTTTTGGTTTCTTACATAAGATTTTTTATTTTGATTTTCTGTTACAGAAAATGATCCTGTGATCTGTTTGTTGGCCTACCTACGACCTACCTGTCGAAATTCATCTCGTGGGCATTTGCTTATTGGTTCCTTCTATGCAAGGAAAACGCTTCCCTGTGTTATAAGCGATGACTCAATTGTTTGTGATATAATAATAAGCGCGTCGTGTCAATGAGCGAGATTTGTTCTTCTGCAATTCGTTGTTAAATATTTAAACTGTTAAAAGAAAAAAATTGTTTATAATGAAATATAAAAAGCGAGAGAAAAGAATTAGTCCGTACAATCGTATTGTAACTTTTGTCCAGTCAGCTTGGCAGAACTTTCCACTTTGAACATACATTACTTTCCACTTTGAACATACATTCCATATTTTACTAATAAAATATTAAAAGCAATGGATAAATTGATTTGATAGGCATCTTCCTATTTCGAAGGACTATCAGACCTTGACCTTGAGCTCATATCCTTTAAAACCTTCTGCCATACTCTTTCACTGATCTCTCACAAGGTTTTCGTTACTTGGTTTACTTCTTGAAGACAAGCACACACCGTGCAGCAGATTGGGACTGGTTGGTTAGTAGAGTCACAAACAAGATAAACTTATAGTGCAACATATGGCTTTCATTGGGGGTAGATACATTTTGGTTGAAACTGTTCTAGAAGGACAATCAATGTATTGGATGTCCCTCGAAGCTTTACCCCGGATGGTTTTAAATAGAATTAGGAAATTGATGTTTCAATTTCTTTGGTCTGGTCACTCGGATACTCAACATCTTCACCTCTGTCGATGGGAGGTTCTTTCTAGTCCGAAAAAGCTCGGGGGTTTGGGTTTCTGTAATCTCAATATCTTCAATCTAGCACTAAATGCATCAACTTTGTGGAGGGTTTTAAATCAAACAAGTCTGTGGCAGAAGGTTGTTAGAAGAAAATACTTACAAAATTCTTCTCTCATAAACTGGCTTAGGCAGCCTTCCCACCATTACTCTTCTGCTTCAAAAATCTGGACCAACCTCATTCGAGCACTCCCAGTCATTGTCCATTGGCTCTGTTGGTGTCCTGGAGCTGGCTCACTTGTTGCTGTTGGTCGCGATAAGATATTGGGACTGGGTGAAAGATCACTCCTCTCTGTTGAGCTCTTAACAACTTTAAACGCAAAGAACATTACCACACTGTCACAAGCTTCACTAGCAACCGATCCTTTCACTTTTGCTACGGTTTGGAGAAATAACGATGAGCTGGGACTCTTGGACACTCTCGCCAACGAATAGAACAACTACTCTTCGGATCTCAGTCAAGTCGGAATTACACTCCAGGAAGGCACGGTAGACCAACTACTTTGGATCGGCGGAGACTCGTCTGGCTCTCTCACAGTAAAAAACTGCTACAAATCTATCCTGTCAACTCAACAATTACCATTGAGGAGCGGGTGGAAGGCTAGTTTCTGGAAATGGAAAATTCAGCTAAAAATTCTTCTATTTTTCTGGCTGGCTACCGAGTTTAAAATACTAACATGGGACACATTACAAAGAAAGGGGTGGGTGGGACCAGGAATGTGCCCACTGTGCAGAGCAGCCACCGAAGATAACACTCATTTATTCATTAACTGTTCTTTCACGCAGACAACCTGGGCAAAGGTCCTTTCCACTCTAAATCTGAATGTTTCATGGAGCAGACAAAATTTAACTGATTATATGGAGTCTTGGATGTGCATCAAAGCCGCCCCCAAAAAACTTCCTGTCTTGATGTGTTGGTACCTGTGGCTGGAATGGAACAAAGCCTTGTTTGAAGGGAAGTTGCCAACAGTCATTTCGGTTTTCCATCATACACTAAGTCTGCTCTCTAAACTTCCAACAATTGTAAACTCACAGGCTATTAGGCAGTCCCCGATTTTGCGATCAACTGGATAGACCATGGCCTTCTTTGATGGGGCTTCCTCAGCTGACGGATCAATTTGTGGAGCAGGGGGATCACTGAAACGAACAATTGGACCATACATTAGATGGTTTTTTAATTGTGGCACGGGTTCTAATACAAAAGCCGAATTAGTCGGAGCATGGGCTACATTTGCCATGGCAAAATTACTGAATATTCACCATATTCAGATTTTTGGGGATTCCAAAGTAATCATTGAATAGATGAAACAAAAATACAAGCTACAGGTGGTCAATTTAGAAGGCTGGAAGCAACGTACTCGGGATCTGGCAACATCTTTTCAAAGAATCACCTATCAACAAATCTACAGGGAATCAAATGAGGAGGCAAACAAATTATCCAAACAAGCTCTCTTGGCACCAAAGGAAAGATTAAACTACTTCAACTGGGATGGAGAAGTTGAGAGCACACATCAGTTCATAAAAATTTTCTAATAGACTTCTCAGTCGCTCCATGGACAGGGCTGCTTTTTTTGGATTAGTTTTGTCTCGTAATTTCTGATTTTTGTAATTTTCCCACTTTTGGTTCGGTCAACTAGCCTTTTCCTATTTGCTGTGTTCTTCTTTTCTATGGATGTTTGAAGTAGAGAAATCTCAAGTGTATTGTAGGCATCTTCCTATTTTGATTTTATTTTTATATGGTTGTAAAGTTAATTTTTTAATAATTTTTTGTTTTACACATTTTAAATTCTAAATTATTTGTTAGTATATATTAACAAGTTATCGGATTTGAATTTGGATTTAAATTCCATAACAGATGAAAGCATATTGATTAAAAAAAAATTCTTATTGACTTATGTTTCGTTTGGTTTTTAATGCATTATGTTACATTGATCCCTCTAGGTGCAGGTATATACCCTACCCCCCTTTGGAATTGAACTTGTGACCTCTTAGGAAGAAACACTTGTTTTTCCCATAAATTTTCTATAGAGTTCCTCTAGGCACAAAGATATCATTAAATAGAAACATTATATTTTATTTTGAGTACCAATTTATTGAATTCCTAAAAACCCCTTAGTGACTCCTACTCAGCTTATCAATGTATAAATGCTTTGGAACGAGAGAAAAATATGTGACACACATTGTTTCTTATAAAAGTAATACACACTATATTTTAAGGAGGAGTTCTCAATTTTTAATTACAAGAAACATATATTTTAAAATGATATATCATACACTTTGCGTTTATAACTGCAATATTCCAGATATAATATAGTATGCATAACGTAAATATTTAGAAAGCAATGGCAGGACAACAATGATATATCCATAACAATACCAGATTAATACTAGAATAACACCAGAAAGAACACCTTTATTAATGATAGCAATGTTCACTTGCCTCTTCGAGGGGGCAACCTCCAACAAAGCATAACTCTATTACAATAATCCAATGCCTCCCACTCTTATTTATACTAATTCTACCTTCTAGGGAAATTTCTAGAGGAAGATCTTTCTAGAAGGGGAAACTTCTATTAGGTCTTCTTACATTGAATTATTTTCCTTTATTTATTAGGCCTTATTAACTAATGTCGATCTTTATTACATAGAAAACATATCCTACTAACTAATGACCCATGGAGAGGGGTTAGGATCAGATCCTAACATGCCCTCCCCCTTCAAAAATAACCTTGAACTCAAGGCTGCAGGTGCATAAACTGTTGGAGTATGGCCGTTGGTTCCCAATTCACATCCTCTGGTGATGTGTCCTTCCACTGGATCAAAACTTTCTTGATAGTTTTGCCACACAATTGACATTCATAGTAATTGAGGTTGGCGTCTGGTTGGAGCCAAAGGGAGCCTTCTTCATCTAATTCCAGAAGGATGGTTTGGACCCTGCAGTTCTGTCCCACTACTTTCTTCAGACAGGAAACATGGAACACTTGATGGATTTTGGAAGCAGCCGGAAGGGCCAATTTGTAGGCCACTGAACCAATACACTTGATGATTTGGTAGGGCCAATAAAACTTGGGTGAAAACTTCTGATGTCCCTGAGATTTGAGAGAGGTTTTCTTGTAAGGTTGGAGTTGGAGAAACACATGATCTCCTTCCTAAGAAACCCTTTCTGAATGATGTTGGTTCGCTTGTTGCTTCATGTGATTTTGGGCCATGTGGAGGTTATCCTTCAGAGCCACAAGGGTGGTTGTGCGACCTTGCAACATTCTATCAATATATTGGACCTTTGATATGCTGAGAAGATAGGTAGTGACTGTAGGTGGGCGTTGGCCATACACTTCTTCATATGAGGTCATTTTAGTGGTTGTATGATAGAAAGTATTGTACCACCATTCTGCCAAGGGGAGCCATTAAACCAACTGGTGTTGTTTTCCTGAAGAAAAAACATTGCAAGTATGTTTCCAAACATTTGTTGACCACTTTCGTTTGACAGTCAGACTGGGGGTGATAGGACGTGCTCAGGTTCAATTGGGTGCCTTGCAATTTAAACAACTCTTGCCAAAATGTGCTTGTGAAAGTGGGGTCATGATTAGATACAATAGAGGTGGCCATGCCATGTAACTTGAAAATATGATCAAGGAAAACTTGTGCTACTATTTCCGGTGTGAAAGGGTGGGGTTATTAGAATATAATGGATGTGCTCGTTTTACCATTGAAAATATCTCTATTGTCACCTAACCATAGGCCGAAGCCACCCTCTGAGCACCTTAACCTTGACAGAGAATCACTCCGGAAGAAAACCCTAGGCTAGATAGCCAAACAAAGATAGCGCACCAACAAGAGTTGATTAGATAGTCCAAACCCTAACCAAGAGATAGTCCAAGCCAAACGTGATCTGCTGGCTGCAACAACTGCAATGGCATCTCTCCTCCAAACCTGCGCACAAAACTGGGCACTGTAGTACACACAAGTGCTGCTCTGCAATTCTGAGACTGCCTGCCAGAATGAAGACTGGCCTCCTGTATTTAAAGTAATTCTGGCTAACTGCCTGGGCCGACTTCTCATTCTGGGTATTTGTCTGTTCAATATATTTTATTTCTTCTGGACGACTTCTTCTCTTTGAGGCTAATAACCTAATAAAAGTTATCTGCTTGAGCTGACATGTCTTCTAGGGTTATTAGCCAACTCATTAGGGTTTCTTCTTGCTTCCCGGAATGTTCTATTCTCATCAAGTTTACATGTGGAGGTAAATACCTCCTGCAGCTACCATAATATCAACACTCCCTCCTAGCTAGGAAGGTATTACAGGTAATGGTCTTGAGCACAAACATACCATTCACCCGGTAGCATCAACATAGTTGTATAGACTATCTCATGACTAGATCATGAACACCATCATCACCATCAATGTCATCAACTGCATCATCTCTCGGAACCATACTCTATCCGAGTAATCAGACATGATGCTCAGTCTACAGAGTGACACAGGAGCCATTCTTCTAATCTAGAAGAATAAATGTTCTGAACCATTTTTTGTCTGGGAAATCTCTGTTCATTGATCATCCATCTAGATGATAATCATTTTCAACACTGTTGATAGTCTTCAAGTCAATTGGAACAATATCATTCAATAGAACACAACTGTGTCTATCCATAGTAGTACAAAACTACAATCAGTGGTACACTACCACACCAAGTAGCACACAAGTACTTGATCAATGACGTATAGTCACAAACAGTGGAACACATCCAACACAGTAGTATACATCTACTGTCTCGAGACATATGGTCTTCAGAACAATCATCTGATATCAACCTGCACAGAAACAATGTTATGATATAAACTGAATCATTTGGTCCATTCTTCCACTCACATCTGTGAGATCTTGGAAGAGCATCTGCCCTCAAAAGGTAAAACATCAATGATGAGCTATCTGGACTATTCTTCTTAAGCAAGGAAGAATGAATGTCCTGATTTTTGAGCCTGGACCATTCCCCACCCTGGGCCATTCCTCCGACACTCAACAAAGTGTAACATGGAGATAATGAGTCTGCCCTAAGGAATGTCTGTCCCTGATTGTTGAACCTGGACCATTCCTCCGGCACTAAACAAAGTGAAACCTAGAGAGAATGAGTCTGCCCTAAGGAACGACTTTCCGGACCATTTCCCATGTTAACCACAAGAGGAAATGACTGTCTTGCACCAACCTCCAAAACGAATCACTCCCCATGTTAACCACAATGGGAAATTGCTGTCTGGCGAGGCGGGCCAGTATTCTTGAGTAACCCTCAAGAAGAGACACTGCCCTAGACCACTTCCCATGTTAACCAAAATGGGAAGTCACTGTCTATGGTACATCAACAATCTGGACCATTTTCCAAACTGGAAAATGTCTGTCCGTCAAAAATCTCAATCCACTTTCTGAACTGGAAAGAAGCTACTCATCCTGGACCTTTTTTCGAACTGAAAAATGACTGTCCATCAATCAATAATACATCAGTGCTCCCTCCCAACCTGGGAGTCATCTCTTCGTTTTTCAATAAGGAAATCGTCTCTACGAGCTTCGGCTTGAGTATGCAAACTCTTTCATCTTGGACATAAGCTTTACCAAAATGTTTTCTTATCTGCTCATCTGTGGAGATATGTATTGGGGAACCACTTTCTCCTTTCTGGACTTCATCACAGATAATGTAATGCTTGATTTCAAATGTACTTCGGTCTGGAACTCTGGTTTTCTCTGAAGGCTTCATGTAGCTCTGATCAATAAGGTATATCATTGTTTGGAAAACTGGAACATATCCATGTGGCACTTCTTCTGTCATCATGAGATCTTTTTCATGGATTAGCAATCCATCATCCGGATTTTCTGAGTAATCATTCTGAGAAAATCTTCACCATGCTTCTGCTGTGCATTGGATGTTCTCCATCAAGTTATCTTCTTCCATCTGCATATAAGGGTCTCTTTCTCAAAGTCTTGAGGTTTCTCTTCATACACTCTTTGTTCAATTGTTTTGGAGAACAGTCTTTGCATTCATCTAATGTAGAACTCCAACCCATGGATATTGCGGATGATATAATGACTTATGTAGAGGTATGTCTAGTTTACTGGAACAAGTAATAATCATAATCTTCTCCCTCCATCCGAGAGAACTTCTAGTTCTGGATCTTGCAATGATTGTATTCATATACACTGTTCTTCATCATGACTTTCAGTTCCTTCGTTTGATTTCTTTTAGTGAGTTCATGTCAGGCTGGTAATCTTGTGATTCTTAATACAATGACTGGTTATTTTGGCTTCTCTTCTTTTCTTGGAATCTTCATGTTCTTCCTGATGTGTTTCTTTAGTTCTTGGGTCCATGGAGTTTCTTATAGATTCCATGCCCTAAATATTCCATTTCTTTCTTTCATCATAGGATCACGGATCTGGATGGACAACCAAGGATACTTTAAGGCTTCTCTTCTTCTAGGGTCGAACTGAACACGTACTGCTTTTCATGTCTACTACCATGGATATATACTTCATCATCTTCAATGGATCATAGGATTAGCTCCCTCCTAATCCTTGCTTCATGTATGAATGCATGCTCTTCCTTTATGTGATATATGATCGGCTCCCTCCATCTAGGAGATTCCACGCTTTCGTCTGCATCCTTATTCCGTCTGCAAAGTGTTATAAGTCTTTCTCCAATTTCTTTCTGTCTTTTCTTCTTCTAAGTCTCTTCAGGATTAATCTTGATTTCGGTTTATCTTGTAATCTTCCACATGATTTTTTTGATGTATTTCATCCGTTCATGTGTTTTATCTGACTTGTATAATGATAGCAATCCTTATATTGTTGTTCTTCCATAGGTATATTTCTTCTTGGAACACATTATCTTCTAAGAGATAGATATACAATATATGTGTAGAGACTATGCAAACAAGATATGTACAAGAACTAAGAAGAGTATTGTTACCTTCAGAAGAAGAAGTCTCTTTCATCCTGCTTGGTCTTCTTTGTAGGTTCCTTTTCTTCGACAACTGATGCTTCATGTGTTCCCTTCCTTTTCTTTAGCTCATGACAATGATTCTTGCAGTGACCATACTTTCGACAGTTGAAGCATTGTATTTCTGAAATGTCTTTCTCTTGATTTGGCTTCCTCCTTGAGCCAAACTTCCTTTTGTTCCTGAAATCCTTGAATCTTGCTGTGAAGGCTTGATCATCGTACTTCTTTTGGCGTTTCTCTTTTGCACTGATCCTAGATTCTTCTTGAGCACAACAAGTCCAAAGTTATTCAAATGTAGGATACTCCTTCCTTGTGTTCATGCTTGCGGCAAATGCATCCCACATCTTGGGAAGACCATTGAGTACTATGTTTACCAATTCCTTCTCTGAGATGATCTCTTCAATAGCTTGTAGTTGATCTCTAAATTGAGATATTCTCACAAAATATGATGTTATGCTGTCCTCATCATTTATCTTCATGTCACAGAGCTCATTCTTCAGACTCATAACTTGTCCAATGTTTCTGACCGAGAAGAGATTTGTTAGGGCATCATACATATTCTTCAATGAGTCAAGATGGGAGATGTAGGGTATCAAGTGGTATTTTATAGATTCCACTATAATACTCATAGCATTGATGTCACCGTCTTTGAACTTCTCCATAACTGCAATGTTCTGTGGTTCCTTCTCTTTTCATTCTTCAAGCTCTGGTTCCATGATCTTTCCTTTCATGATATCCAACACTTTATTCTTGGCAAGGATGAGGTAAATCCTTGTCTTCCATGCTCTGAAGTTAGAAACTCCATCTAACTTGTTCTCTGACTTCATAGAGTAAGTCATGGTTTCTTTGACTTGGTCAACCCTAGATTTGACCAAAAGCTCAAACTTGACGTCTTGGCTTGCTAAGAGTATCAGGAGATGCGCTAGGCTAGGGCGCACTGATCTGGCTGGAAATTAGGTCAATCCCTTCACTTAAGGTGCCTCAATGAGAGGATTAGGGTTTCTGCAACTGCACCTGCTAGTAACCCTAGTGACAGTGCTATGGTGACTGCACCTGCTAGAAACCCTAGCGATAGTTCTTCAACGAGCTCAATATCCTTACGTCTATGTTTCCTTCCAGTGGTTAGAGGTGTGGACCCATAACCTATAAGAATATAATGGATGTGCTCATTTTACCATTGACAATATCTCTATTGTCACCCAACCATAGGCCAAAGCTACCCCCCGAGCACCTTAACCTTGACAGAGAATCACTCCAGAAGCAAACCCTAGGCTAGATAGCCAAACAAAGGGTAGCGCACCTTTCCCCAAGGATAACACACCAATAAGAGTTGATAAGATAATCCAAACCCTAACCAAGAGATAGTCCAATCCAAACGTGATCTGCTAGCTGCAGCAACTGCAATGACAACTCTCCTCCAAACCTGCGCACAAAACTGGGCACTACAGTGCGCACAAGTGTTGCTCTGCAATTCTGAGACTGCCTTCCAGAATGAAGACTGACCTCTTGTATTTATAGTAATTCTGGCTAACTACCTGGGCCAACTTCTCATTCTGGGTATCTATCTGTTCAATATATTTTATTTCTTCTAGCCGACTTCTTCTCTTGGAGGCTAATAACCTAATACAAGTTATCTACTTGAGCCGACATGTCTTCTAAGGTTATTAACCAACTCATTAGGGTTTCTTCTTGCTTCCTGGAATGTTCTATTCTCGTCAGGTTTACATGTGGAGGTAAATACCTCCCGCAACTACCATAATATCAACAGGGGTAAGGCACAAAAATGAGCATACTCGGAGAGGTTATCAACCACCACCATGATTCCAGACTTGTTCCTAGATTTAGGAAGGCCCACTATAAAATCCATGGATATGTTTATCCACATAGAAGCTGGTATGGGTAGGGGTTGTAGTGCACCTAAAGACTTGATAGTTTCACCTTTATTACACTGGAACACCTCACACTCTGTGACAAAGTGAAGGATATCCTTCTTCATGCCTGCCTAGAAAAAACAATGACGAGAATGAGCATATGTATTTTGGAAGCCTAAGTGACCCACAAGAGTTAATGAGTGCAACTCATTTAAGTTCCTCGACTTGAGTGATGAAGAGGGTGAGAGAACCAAGCGATCCTTATATATGAGAATATTGTCCTTCCAAGTGTAGTCGATGGGAGGATTAGGGTCCTCTTGAAGGCGCCAACTTAGCTTGGAGATAGTTGGGTGTGTTAGCCACTCGTGGTGTACTTCGTCAATCCAATCAGGGATAGGTAAGGATAAGGAAAAGAGGGAGCCGTCCTCCTCATGTTTTCTTGACAATGAATCAACTACAATATTATCTTTTCCCTTTTTGTATATGATTTCATAATCATAACAAAACATTTTGGTCAATGACTTATTTTGTTTTAGGGAGGATATTCGTTGCTCCAAAAACTATTTTAGACTATGGTGATATGTTTTGATATGAAAATGACATCCCAAGAGATATGGTCGCCATGTGTGCACCGCATGGATAATTTCCATCATTTATTTTTCATACGTAGACCTGCCCATATTATGGCCACTCAACGCTTGGATAGTAAAGGCCAAAGGTCGACCATCTTGTGTGAGCATTGCACCTATAGTAGTTCTAGAAGTATTTGATTCCACCACAAAGGTTTTGTTGAAGTTAGGCGCTACTAGGACAAGAGTAGTGCACATGGCCCGCTTTAACTCTGTGAAGGCTTGCTCAACAGTAGGTGTCCAATGAAAGACATTCTTCTTAACAAGTTCGGTCAATGGCTTTGGAATTTTTCCATAATGGTGGACAAATTTCCTATAATATCCTATGAGACCAAGAAAACCCTTGAGGCGCTTTAAGTTCTTGGGTCACAACCACTCCTACATAGATTGTATCTTTTTGGGGTCCACTTTTACTCCTTCTCGACTGACAATGTGTCCCAAGTATTCCACTTCGCTGTCTCCAAAGGAAAATTTGTGCTTTTTGAAAAACAATTGGTTTTCCTGCAGCAAGTGAAGGACTTTGTCCACATGAAGAAGGTGGCTATCCCAAGTGCAACTGTAAATGAGAATGTTGTCAAAGAAAACCAAGAAAAAATTCCGAAGGTAAGGTTTCAATCATTTATTCATGAGAGTTTGGAAGGTGGATGGGGAATTGCAAAGGCCAAAAGTCATGACCAAGAATTCATAATGTCCTTCATGAGTTCTGAAAACAATCTTTGGAATATCACCCTCCTTCATCCAGATCTGATGATATCCAGAGCGAAGGTCTAATTTGTTGAATACAAAAACACCTTGGAGTTCACCCAACATATCATCAATGACATGAATGTGAAAATTAGATTTGATGTTCAGTTTATTCAGGGCATGAAAATTGGGGCACATGAACCAAGTGCCTTCTTTATTTAATACCATCACCACTAGTGAAGAATATGGGATGGTACTAGGGTGAATTACCCCCACCTCCAGTAATTTCTGTACCATATTTTTTATTTCATTTTTCTGAGCAAATGGATATCTGTAGGGACATACATTGGGGGGTTGACTACCCATAAGGAGAGGGATGATATGATCATGCTCACCCCTGGAGGGTGGTAAGGTTGTGGGAACCTCAAAGACCTTGGGGTATTTTTCCAATATGACTTGCAGGCCAGGAGGGACTACTTGAGAGGCCTGGTCAGTGACTTGGATGACATTAAATTGAGCAATCAGATAATGGTGTCCTTTCTTCAACAATTTTTCCATCCCGTGAGAGTTGATGATTTTAGGAGAGCCCGCTTGGAGACTTCGGAGGGTATAGGGGTGAGAGTCTTGGGTGAATCTCATATATAATTCTTGATAATCCATTGTGATTGGCCCTAGAGTGCGAATCCATTCCACTCCTAATACACCATCACAACCGCCCATGGAAATAGAGAACATGTGGGATTTTAGAGTATAATCACCCATTTAGAGTTTGACATTCTCACAATGACCCCCACACTTCATAGTACCACCATTAGCGACAATGATTTGAAAATTTGAAACATGATGAACAAAGAAATGGATCTTATCAACAAGCCTGCAATGAATAAAATTATGGGTGCTACCACTATCAATAAACACCACCACCAACGGATTCTTTATGTATCCCTTGATATTCAATGTTTGCAGGGACAAAATACTCGAGAGTGCATGAAGTTATATGTCTGGTTCCTCTAGTTTCACAGGGGTTACAAATGGAGCTTCAATGTGATCACTTGGCAGATCCGCGTGTGGGTTAGGAGCCTCATCTAATGGGATGTCTTCACAAGGAGAGAAAGTTGACGCATCAATATAGAAGAATTTTTGTTCTCTACACTTATTCTTTGGTGAATACTTTTCATCACAATATTAGCAGAGTCATTTCTTGCGATGTTCCACCATTTCTGCTGGAGATACCTTTTGGACCTTCAATGTTTGTGTCAGAGCTGGGTGAGACCCGAGGTGAGGATGAGCGAGAACTAGAGCCTTCATGGGTGGGTCCTTGTTGGCAGCCAAATCACAGTTTTCTATTTGTCTTATAAGCTGCCTACACCAATGTTTGCAAACATCGATTTTTCGTCGCAATTCTCAGATGAACGACACTTTTATTCTTTGCGTCTTTTGCGCGATTATTTTCGTTTTGTTTTCATGACTGTAAGCTTGAAAACATTGGTCTTTCGAAGCCGCGTTAGAATCATTGTTTGAACTGTCGTCATCCTTCTTATTGATATTCCCTTTGCGCCTACATTTCGCTTATCATTCTGTATTGGCAAAACTTTCTAACTATACTCATTGGACATTCTTGTATTGATTGGGTAATTTGGTTCTATAAGTTTGTAAGGCGTTGACTCTTGGATTTACATGTTTTTATTTGGCCTACTTAACCATTGGTTTCACAACAATGCACTGGTGTTATGGTTAAATCTCTCACATATATCTTTGATATGATACCTATGTTCGTGTTTATAAAATTACTGGCACGTTGGTCAAACCTGTTGATATAAACGATTATATGATTACCTATTGGCACATTGGTTAAACGATGGACATGAGCTGTTACAATGCAATGGCGCATGGTTAAACATATTATTTTAGTTTTGAATTGTATGATTAATGGTTTCAAACTTTGGTATAACGTTGATTAAACGTGTTGTTTATACACTTACCATTGTTTCATTGGGCAACTGAGTAACATGAGTATTGAAACCGACGGTTGTACTTTGACCATAATTGTTATGCATGGCAGTGAATAACTCCACCACCTTCGCACGATGGCATTTATGCCTACCATTTATCACCGTTCACTTCTGCTAGCTCGCACATCTCTTCTCCTGTGTGAGTATTGTGATCCAAACCCTCAGTTTACCATGTGCTCGGCTCCATGGCACCAGTCGTGCGTATTGAGCCTAACGACAACCAAGCTCTGTTAATGTTTGACAATGCCCGCCAAGATTTGGAAGACAACGAATGGATTACCTTCGTGAAACGATTTGAGGGTTTTAATCTTTGTGTAGCACGACAATTTTCCATGACCTTCGATGGCTGTAGAGCCAAGGTGGGCGATATACAATTGGAAATTGATGAGAAATTTATCAGTCTCGCCACAGGGTTACCTGCCATTAGACAACATTGGTTCAAGAATTGTAAGTTCGAGGAGGTCCCATGGACACTGCTGTTCCTCTCGCGCAAAGTCACCTCTTGTGACAAAGGTATGCCCATCTCTCCACTCAAACGACGATGGCACGATACATTAATGCTAGTCAAGCAGTTCGTGACCTGTGAAGGTCGATACGGGCTTGTGTTCCTCTACCACCTACATTTTCTAATGATTTTTATAGGGTATCCTCTAAACATGCCTTTCTACTTTCAACGCAGCTTATATAAGATGTCTAAAAGATTTAAAAGACAGAAGGGTGACAATAGCTTGTTCCATCATGGGTTTATTAAGCTCATCATTGTTTATCATTTGAGTTTGCATGTTGATAGTTGGAGGGCTTTCATCGCTCGTAATGGCTTTGAGGACACAGACCCTGTACAGGTTGATAAACCTATGGTAAGTGAAACCAAGGCCGAGCCGCCTGTACCCTTACATCTCCTACTGCCTAAACCCTCGACCGACCCTCCTATTGTTTTACCCGACACTGTAACTAAGAGTGCAGAGGCCATTAAAAATCCTATGAGAAAAAATCCCAAGGCAAACCCTACTGCTAACGCTAAGGGTAAAAGGAATGCCAGCTCATTTCAAGAATGGAAAGGAATAAACCGAAACCCTCTGGTGAGCCAAACCCTATCATCCTAAGTGAGGATTTCGACTCTGATGTTGAACGTTTCTTGGCCAATGAGTACCCCTACTCGCAAGGTTTATGTCCCGAGCCCCCTTATGATTCCGTATCGAACCTTCCCCCCTGCCTAAGAAACGATCCTAGCTACCCTGGTATTAAGTTGCCTCGTGAAACCCTCGGTCATTTGGCCAAACCCTCGCCTGCTCTTTCTAAACCCATGCAGTCACCTTGTGACCAATGCGATTCATGGTTAGAACGATACTTCAATGATGTTCCCATACTTCAATCCAAGATTCAATCACTGGAAGATCAAATTGCAGTGCTAACCAGTCAAAAAGCCAAGCTCCAAGCAACAGATAAAAAGAAAAAGACAACTAGCTCCATCCTTTTAAAAAACGTGGAATCAACCACGATCGTTGTAAATTCCAAACTGGCATAATCAATGCAGCCTCGTCGCTATACAGGTATGGTTTTGACATCGTTTTTGTTTTGTAAATAATCTAGTTTGATGTAATGATTTGAATTCAGTTTTTAAATAGCTCAGTCACTCATCTAAATGCCTCTGTCATTCGGTGATCATCTTGTACATGGTTTCGTTTTGATAAAAATAGAAGGAATTCCAATTTGGTATATGATTTGCTCATAGATTTTTTTGGATTTGAGTGGTTATTCCTTTGGATTTCATTTGCTAAGTTTGTCTGAGTGAAGTAACGAAAGTAATGGTGTGTTTTCGATACAATTCGTTTTGTATCTACTCCGCACGACAAGTTTTTATGCTCAATTTAGAATACGATTGTGCTCAGATTCGATCTCGTATGATTTGCATGCTGTGTTTGTCAAACGATTTCGGAAGTGTATTTGTTATGATATGTTGTGTCATAAGATTTTCCAAATCATGAGTACCCCCCTGTTTAATTTAATTTGGAAAGAAATACTCTGTTTTATAAAAAATGATCTCATTGTGCCTGTGCGAATGCGCCCGAATCGACAGATGTTTTTGATTCATAATCACTATGTTGAAACCTACCCTGTTCGATTCACTTCTATTACTGGCTGGATTATGAGTTGGTAAGATTTTTCTATGAGCTGGACTCGTGTTTTTATTGTTGCTCTGTTTGATTCGTAAAACGAATTGATCGACCTTAGTCACTCCTATCAAATCCGATTATAATTCATTGCTAAATCAAGAATTCTGACCAACGTCAAAACAATCTTGTTTGCCCAATTCACGGTAACAAATTACGAATTCTGAGGCTAATCAATCGATCCTGTTACGATTTTATTTCAATTCATGTTCGCGCCAGTTTGAATCAATCTATTCGTGGCTATGTCAACACAGTGATAACGATTTGATAATGATCTCGTAGCATACTGATTGTACGCGATTCGTTTTGATTGTGTCAATTCCAAATTGATATCATACAATTTCACTATGTTTGAATTATATTTCGGTTCATTCGATTTTGTGATGACACAAGAAACAGAGTACGACTATCGTTGTGATCATTCAATTGAGTTGGATCCTGTTCGATTTCGAATTGCATAACAAATTCAAATTAGATGATTCATTTTCAGATTATTATTGGATGTCAATTGAATTGAAATCTTTTAAAAGATTTTCGATTAATTTCAATGCTGATTCTGTACCTTATTTAGACTAGCTACAGAATCAGATGATTCTGTAGCTAGTCTATAGAATTAAATTTTTATCATTTTATTAATAAAAGAGTCTTCTAACTTGTCTATTTTGGACCTTTTGCAGGTGAATTCGAATTGCATGGGATTTGATGGACAGTTTAGAGGATATTTGGATGTTTTACTTTTATTTTAGTTTCCTAGTTTAGTTGAACTTGGGAATATCTTCCCAGATTTTTGTAAATAGTTTTATAACTTCCACAGGGAGGTTTTACCCTGTGGAAAAACTTATAATTCTTATTATTTTTTTTGTAATAATCATCCTCATTCATGGGAGAACAAGGATATGGGATTTTAATACCAACAGAGACAGAAGTTGATGTTCTGCTACAGCTTTAGCTTTTCATAATATCAATCTTTTGTTTCATGTTTATGTTATCATTTTGCATCTGATTAATGACTACTTTAGCTATCTTAGTCTTTTGCAAATGATATGAATTAATTTATATGATCCATGTCTGACTTATTCCATTATTTAAAAACATAGCAATTACTTGATTCAGTTTATGAATGACAGATTTCTCTTCTTCATCAATTGGATTATTATGTATAAGTCTTTGCATAACAGGTTTACCTAATTGTGGAGATTTATAAATCATATAATTGTTATGGTTTTTATGTCTTGTTTGTCTTGTAAACAAACTCAAAGAGCATTGCAGCGTATCGTTTACGAGAAGCTCCTGAATTATTCGGTGCGGGTTTCCTCCCTCCGATCTGCTTGAACAATCATCATACATAGGACAAATCTGGAGCTTTACCAGGTCAGTTTGTTTTTTATTTGTTTAGTGTATTTGTTAGTAATTTAGTTAGATATATGTGTAGTTAGTATATTAGATTGTTTAATTTCAGTAAGTTTATTTCTTGTTCATAAAATCATAAAATCATAAAATCAACAAAAAATATCTTTCTCTGTCTTAGGGCAGAAAGCAAATGAGTTTTCCAGGTTTTATTTAAATATGTATTTTGTGAATATTGTACATTTTGTGAATAAGTTATATTTCAGTTAGTAGTTTGTATATATAGAAATAGTAGATTATTTAGTTTGTTTAATAGTTAGTTTTAATTAGATTAGTTAGATTAGTTCGTTTTATTTATTGTTAGTTAGTTTAGTTTGTTTTATTTAGTTTTAGTTAGTTTAGTTTGTTTAGTTTTAGTTAGATTAGTTAGTTTAGATTATTTTTCTCTTTGGTTTTCATAGGACCTTAGATCGACTAACGGAGCCGCTAAACCTGTCAGGGTGGTTCATTCCAAACGGCTTGGGTTATTAGACAACCCCGAACCGGTTCCACTCTCTCAGTTGACAGATGGTCGATTTCGCCCGTCAACAAATGGTGCTAGAAGGAGGGCCTGAACTTAATTAATGGCACGAGGCGGTCGCAAGACTCCTCCACCCCCTAATCGCTCACCTATAGTGACTAGAAGCCGTTCACACGATAATATTCCCCTTCAAACAACAACTACTTCAACCGACGATCCACAGATCACAGTTGAGCCAGCAACCCCTAATCCTACAGGTGGTGACATACAAGAGATTGTCTGCCAATCTCTTATAAAAACACATAGTGCCTTAGCTCGTCTTAGGCAACCAAACCGTCTGTGGGGTCAACCTTTGGATTTCTCTGATATCAGAGAACAATTAGGTGACACTAACCTCACTGTGAATCCTACAGATCCAAACTTAAATACTGCTACAGGAGGATCTGGGATACCTCCTTCACCACCTCCATCATCTCCTTCCTCTTCTGGAGGAGATTCCTCTGACGAAGGCAATCCACCTTCTCATCCTTCCACACCCACTACCCCAATGGAAAATCATAACAACCCTGCTATACCTTGGCTGGACCAAGATGCCGTAGCGGTACCTGGAGCTCAACACCCTTTACCTAAGAACCCAGAGAAATGGCTTCCCAAGTTTGATCCTGATTCAAAACAGATAGCTGAAGATCACATTAAAAAATTTATGTTAGCCATAAGACTCCACAATGTTGAACATGAAGACGTTGTCTGTAGGTTGTTCCCTTATACTTTCGAGGGTAATGCATCCACATGGTACTTTTCCCAACAACCCCATACCATCGTGTCTTGGGAAAAGTTTGAGTCATGCTTTCTGGAAAAGTTCGGAGATGGTAAACCTCTAGAAGTCTTAGTCATGGATCTTTCTAGCTTAAAAATGAACCCAAAAGAAAAAGTTAAAGATTTTAATCAAAGATTCTTAACACTTAAAAATCGAATCCCTGCAGATTCTATGCCTGTTGAGAGTCTTATAATAGCTTACTACACTAAAGCGTTGCATCAACGTATAGCTATTTGGGTTAAACGATCTAAGAAAGCCATGTTGTTAGAGGCCTTCGAGGAGGCCATTCAGATTGAAAAAGACATACTTAGTCTTAAAGACTCTACTAGCAACGAACCTGAGACTAGTTCTTCTTCTAGAAAGAGGATCAAAATTCTTCCTAGACCTACTCATAGTAAAACACAACCTGAAAACTCTGATTTGGAAAACCTAACTAAAGTTGTTCAAAAACTATCTAATCAAGTTATAGACTTAAAGAGGTCGACTGAAGAAGCTTCCTCGAGCAAAGGGCCTTACAAAACCCCGTTCCAGAAACCTTTTCCCACCAACCGACCTAACCCAACCACCGAAGGCCTTAATCTAGAAAGTTTGCAATGTGCTCTTCAAACCATTCTAGAAGGCCAAGATAACTTGATGCCTCCTGAGATTCCTGAGGAGGTAGTCGAACCAGAGACAGTTCAAGAGGAAGATTCTTCTCCAAACATTTTTGGACACTTCTCGGATAGCATCTTCCAAGCCAACTTCGAGACAGTTCATCCTTATAACACTAGGAGTAAGACAACAACTAAACCTTCTACTGAAAACACTACAACTTCACCTCCAAAGCAATCTAAATCAGCTGAAACTAAATAGAGTAATGTAAGCCCCAACTTATATTATGATGTTGTTGAAGATCTTAAAAAGTTAAGGGCAAACATTTCTATTTATGAGTTGTTGAAGTTTCCATTTTTGTTACCAAAAATGTTGCAAAATATTTCAGAAAACGGCAAGAATGGTAATTCTAATGGTAATAAGGTTGTGCAAAGCAAAGTTCCTCAGAAGACTTCCACTAAAAATAATCCTGATCCTCAAGATAAAGGAAGCCTTCCTGTAAGTAATGTAAATAATGTAAATAATGTAGATAAAGTAGCTTTAGAAACCGCGAGTAAAAAGCCACAAGCTACTACTCTTAGTACTCGCAAGAATGTACCTCCTTTCCTGTTAAATTTCGAGATCTTTAATAGAAACGTGCATAATTGTATGGTAGACTCAGGGGCGTCATCCAATGTTATGCCTTGGTCTGTTTTCCAAAAGATTAATGCTAAAGTTGAACCTTCATCTTTAAAAATCATACAACTTGATCGAACAAATGTCAAAGTTATAGGCAAACTAAAGAATGTGCTTATTAGATTATCGTCTAACCCCAAGGTTCATCAAGTTATTGATATAATTGTGGTGGATATTCCAGAAGTGTATGGTCTGTTTTTGAGCAGGGACTGGTCGGAGCAACTACATGGTTATTTCGCGACAGATTGGTCTCATCTATTGCTTCAAGAAAATGGCAAGCCTAATAAAATAAAAGTGAATCGTGAGCGCTACCTTAAGTTCATGGTCACAGATTTGAACGACCCCAATGAACCGTATACACCTCCTGCTGATTCACCTGAAGTGTAAGGGATGGACACCTTCTTCGGAAACTTTATGGCCGAGGTTTCACCTGTCACCAACCCAGAACAACAGTCCGAGATCATAGTATATATACAACCCACACCTTCCACACAACAATCCTATGAACCTGATACAAATCAAATTTGGTCTTTGTATTTCGACGGGTCAAAGTCCAAAGAAGGAGCCGGAGCAGGCTGCGTCATTATCGATCTGACAGGTAACAAAACATTGATAGCATGTAGGTTGGAATTTGAATGTACTAACAATACTGCAGAATATGAGGCTTTACTACAAGGTCTCAGAAAAGCTTTGTACATGAACATTCAAAATTTAACCGTCTTTGGAGACTCTGAAATAGTGGTTAGATAGGTAAGATATTCTATCCACTGTCTTTCTCCGCATCTCAAAAGCTACCAGTCTGAGGTATGGAATTTGATGTATAGATTTTCCGCTTTCAATATAAACTCCATTCCTAGACTAAATAATACTAAAGAATATTTATTGGCTAATGTAGCTTCTAAACTTCTTCCTGTAGAGGGCTTGTCCCCAGACGCATTCTCCGTTGAGCTGCTGTTTCTACCATCTATTCCTGACAACATCACGAACTAGAGAGTATTTGACAATGATCAAAAGATTATTAACTTTCTACACATGGAAGAAACCTTTCAAGGCGCGGTGATAGATGAACGTAAGGCGCGGTAATACCCGATCCGAAAACTCCTAAAGCTTTATCGGATATGGTAAACTCAATACCCAAATCTGTAATTAGATTAGAGAAGTTTTATGATTTTGAAGATAAATTTAAAAAGACGGTCAATTGTAAAACCAATAGTTCCTCGTTTTCTTATGAAAAAGTGAACTTAGGAACTAGTGAAAATCCTCAGTGCATTAATCTAGGCTTGGGATGTTCTCGACAAGAAAAAGCTGCATTCATTAAATTGTTCAAAGAATTTAAAGATGTCTTTGCATGGACGTATGATGATCTTAAGACTTTCGATCCTAATATCATACAACATGTTATCCCGATGAAGCCCCAAACCTTACCCTTTCAACAAAAACTGAGGAAAATGCACCCCAAACTGGAACCGACCGTTCAAAAAGAATTGAATAAAATCCTAAGTGCTAAAATAAGTTTTCCTGTTAGGCACACTCAATGGGTGTCCAACCTTGTCCCAGTTCGGAAGAAAAACGGGGAAATCCGACTTTGCGTTGATTTCCGAAACCTCAATAGAGCATCTGATAAAGACAACTATCTTGTCCCACCTATGGAACATATCCTTCAATAGGTATCTAGTTCCGAGAGGCTATCTTTGTTATATGGTTTCTCTGGATACAACCAAGTGCTGATGTCTCCACCAGACCAACTCAAAACTACCTTCCGTACTCCGTGGGGTACTTATGCTTATCGCAAAATGCCTTTTGGATGGATTAATGCCGGTGCTACCTTTCAGAGAGCAATGGATATTGCTTTCCGAGGCTTAATCAATCAGTCCGTCGTAGTTTACTTAGATGATGTGACTGTGTTTTCTAAAAACAAAAACGATCATCTAGCTCACTTGCGAGCCGTCCTACTGCGATGTCGTAAATACGGCATCTCCCTCAATCCCAAAAAGTCCATATTTGCAGTAGAACAGGGTAAAATCCTAGGATTCATTGTGTCTAGTGAAGGGATGATTATTGACCCCGAGAGGACTCAAGTCATCACAAAACTTCCCCCTCCTACATCCAAAAAATCCATGCAGTCTTTTCTAGGCAAGATTAACTTCATGAGGAGATTCGTCCCCAGCTTCTCCGAAATGGTCAAGCCTTTACATAACTTGATTAAGAAAGACACCCAATATCACTGGGGACCCACAGAAAATCAAGCTTTTAATGCGATAAAGAAGGCCATAATAGATGCTCCATCTCTCATGAGCCCAGATTTTTCCCAAGACTTTACACTCTATACTTTTGCCTCTGACCGTTCCTATGCCGCCGTCCTAACTTAGAAGAATGAAGAGAACCACGAAGTACCCATCGCCTTTATGAGATCCTCTTTCAAAGGCGCTGAACTTAATTACCCAGCGGTTGATCGGCAAGCCTACGCTATTTTCAAAGCAGTTAAGCACTTTCGGTCCTATCTTTTGAAGTCAAGGACGAAAGTCATTGTCCCCTACCTTGCCGTAAGGAACTTGTTAGTACAGAAGGAGTTAGGAGAAAAGAGAACCAACTGGGTCACCTCCTTGAAGGAGTATGACTTAGAAATCACCCCAGCTCAGATTGTGAGAGGCTAGGGGTTGTGTAAGTTGGTCGCTGATTCGTAATCAGAACAACAAGAAGATAGTGATACGTCAAACCTAGGTCAAAGTGATCAAAGTCTAATCTATTGCACACAAAACCTTGTCAGTCCTTGGTACGACGATATTAGATTCTGTCTTGAACATGGGTCAACACCTCGTCACCTAGACCCCACCAAAAGAAGAGCATTGAGACTAAAGTCCGCCTCCTTTCATCTGGTTAATGGTGTACTGTTTCGTCAGAATTTTCACGGCGTACTGATGCGCTGTCTTGAAAAAGACGAAGCAAAAAAAATATTGCTAGAGTTGCATGCAGGAGAAGCTGGTGGACACTTCGGTGGTGACACCACTTCTCATAAGGTTTTAAGAGTCGGTTATGACTGGCCCACGATTTTTAGGGATGCCCATGCCTTGTGTCGTAAATGTATCATCTGTCAGAAAGCATCAGGGCGGTTACAAAAACCAGCCTTTCCCTTGCAACCCGTTTTAGTAGATTCTCCTTTTCAACAGTGGGGCCTTGATATCATAGGTCCAATTAACTCTCCATCCTTGCAACAACACAAGTTTATTGTGACAGCCACAGATTACTTTACTCGATGGTCTGAAGCTGCTGCGCTAAGAACTGTCAACACTAGTCAGGTAATCGCCTTTCTAAACTCGAATATTATCACTCAATTCGGTATCCCTGACTGTCTAGTCTTTGAAAACACTTCATACTTTTCTTCTCTTGAGATGAGCGAGTTTGCTTTGGAGAAAGGAATTAAGCTGAAGTATTCTGCTAGTTACTACCCCCAGGGCAACGGATTAGCAGAATCAACAAACAAGAACTTGATCAAAATTATCAAGAGAACCGTGGTTGAAAATCACAAAAATTGGCACAATGCACTGCTAAATGCGTTATGGGATGATAGGGTAACGCCAAAAGCTACTATAGGAAACTCCCCCTTTTTTCTCGTTTATGGCAGAGAAGCGATTCTGCCACCTCACATTCTTCTTCCTTCACTCCAGTTGTCACATAAAGTCCAAGAAGAAGATTGTCCCCCTCTAGAAAACCGAATTAATGCTTTGATGAAGCTAGAAGAGGTAAGAGCCCAAGCTAAGCGTAAGTTAGATCAACATCAACAATTGGTTAAAAGATGGTTCGATTCTAATTCTGCTTCCGATAGGAATTTTGAAGTAGGCGATCTTGTCTTGAAGTGGGACAAACCGCATGAGGGAAAGGGAGAGCACACTAAATTTCAAAACTTATGGCTTGGACCATTTTTAATTGCTGAAAAGTTTGGTCCTAGTTATTTTCGATTGCAGAATCTTGAAGGGTAACTTGACACCTATCCGGTGAATTGCCAAACCCTGAAGAGATACTTTGCTTGAAAACTACCCTTGTATATTATGTATATATTTTTCCTTTTGTTTCCTTTTGTTTTCATTTGCTTTCTGTTTTTTATTTTGATTTTAATTTATTAGTTTGCGCTTTCTTGGAAAATACACGTACCTGTACACTGAGCTATTCAGACAAAGACGAAAGAAATTTTCTTCGCTGAAATAACTTCTGAAAAATTTGTACAAACATCAATGATATATTGCTGAAATTTATATGCGTTGGAAAAATCTGTTGTTTGAAAGAAGTCTGCTGATTTCGATCCCAAAGTAAAGTTCGTCATGATCATCTATTATCTTTTTACGCTGTCCCTTTTCCGTAAAGGAATGACTCAAAAGATGTCTCCCTGTCTTAGGAAGTTGTTTTTAAATAAAACATCTCTGGATCTAAATAAAGGGCAATTCTAAAAATTCTGATGAGGTCTGAAAAAATTATGTTAAAATACCATGATTTTCAGCGTCACCCCGCTCAGCTATATATCTATGAAAAACAAAACAAAAATTATGAATAAGAGCTATAGGAAGTGCTTGTAAACCCACCAGGATGTTGAACAGGTCCGCTGGCAGCGGGTAAATGCATGCATGGCGCCAAGACAACTTCGCCGGGGTACTGAACAGGCCTGCTGGCAGCGAAGCAATGTCGGGTATATGAAAGTCTGCAAAAAGGAAACCTCTTTTAAGTCCTTTATTCTGATCCAGAACTTCTTGGCAAGATACAGATGTCAGAGTGGGTTAAATGGAAACCCTGTTGAGGCTATGGACGCCTGCTGGTAGCAGTGGCCATGCCAACAATATCGGATATTTTATCTTCAATATCGTGACTTGCTGGTCTTAAAATTGTTATCAGTTTTCATCTTTTGAAACACTGCTGGAAAAGATGGTTAATGATGATGTTAGTACGATTTTCTGGTTTTTATTTCTGAGTTGGATTTATCTTTGCTGTCCTGACCTGAATTTGTGCCTTTTGCAGAGATAACTGCTTCTACCAGTGTGTCGCCATTGTTGGCAGCCAAATCACATTTTTCTATTTGTCTTATAAGCTGCCTACACCAATGTTTGCAAACATCGATTTTTCGTCGCAATTCTTAGATGAACGACACTTTTATTCTTTGCGTCTTTTGCGCGATTATTTTCGTTTTGTTTTCACGACTGTAAGTGTGAAAACATTGGTCTTTCGAAGCCACGTTAGAATCATTGTTTGAAATGTCGTCATCCTTCTTATTGATATGCCCTTTGCGCCTACATTTCGCTTATCATTCTGTATTGGCAAAACTTTCTAACTATACTCATTGGACATTCTTGTATTGATTGGGTAATTTCGTTCTATAAGTTTGTAATGCGTTGACTCTTGGATTTACATGTTTTTATTTGGCCTACTTAACCATTGGTTTCACAACAATGCACTGGTGTTATGGTTAAATCTCTCACATATATCTTTGATATGATACCTATGTTCGTGTTTATAAAATTACTGGCACGTTGGTCAAACCTGTTGATATAAGCGATTATATGATTACCGATTGGCACATTGGTTAAACGATGGACATGAGCTGTTACAATGCAATGGCGCATGGTTAAACATATGCTTTTAGTTTTGAATTGTATGATTAATGGTTTCAAACTTTGGTATAACGTTGATTAAACGCGTTGTTTATACACTTACCATTGTTTCATTGGGCAACTGAGTAACATGAGTATTGAAACCGACGGTTGTACTTTGACCATAATTGTTATGCATGGTAGTGAATAACTCCACCACCTTCGCATGATGGCATTTATGCCTACCATTTATCACCGTTCACTTCTTCTAGCTCGCGCATCTCTGCTCCTATGTGAGTATTGTGATCCAAACCCTCGGTTTACCATGTGCTCGGCTCCATGGCACCAGTCGTGCGTATTGAGCCTAACGGCAACCAAGCTTTGTTAATGTTTGACAATGCCCGCCAAGATTTGGAAGACAACGGATGGCTTACCTTCGTGAAACGATTTGAGGGTTTTAATCTCTGTGTAGCACGAAAATTTTCCATGGCCTTCGATGGCTGTAGAGCCAAGGTGGGCGATATACAATTGGAAATTGATGAGAAATTTATCAGTCTCGCCACAGGGTTACTTGCCATTAGACAACGTTGGTTCAAGAATTGTAAGGTCGAGGAGGTCCCATGGACACTACTATTCCTCTCGTGCAAAGTCACCTCTTGTGACAGAGGTATGCCCATATCTGCACTCAAACCACGATGGCATGATACATTAATGCTAGTCAAGCAGTTCGTGACCTGTGAAGGTCAATACGGGCTTGTGTTCCTCTACCACTTGCGTTTGCTGATGATTTTTATAGGGTATCCTCTAAACATGCCTTTCTACTTTCAACGCAGCTTATATAAGATGTCTAAAAGATTTAAAAGACAGAAGGCTGACAATATCTTGTTCCATCATGGGCTTATTAAGCTCATCGCTGTTTATCATTTGAGTTTGCATGGTGATAATTGGAGGGCTTTCATCGCCCGTAATGGCTTTGAGGACACATACCCTGCACAGGTTGATAAACCTGTGGTAAGTGAAACCAAGGCCGAGCCGCCTGTACCCTTACATCTCCTACTGCCTAAACCCTCGGCCGACCCTCCTATTGTTTTACCCGACACTGTAACTAAGAGTGCAGAGGCCATTAAAAATACTATGAGAAAAAAGCCCAAGGAAAACCCTACTGCTAACGCTAAGGGTAAAAGGAATGCCAGGCTCATTTCGAGAATGGCAAGGAATAAACCCAAACCCTCTGCTGAGCCAAACCCTATCGTCCTAAGTGAGGATTCTGACTCTGATGTTGAACATTTCTTGGCTAGTGAGTACCCCTACTCGCAAGGTTTATGTCCCGAGCCCCCTTATGATTTCGTATCGAACCTTCCCCCTGCCTAAGAAATGATCCTAGCTACCCTGGTATTAAGTTTCCTCGTGAAACCCTCGGTCATTTGGCCAAACCCTCGCCTGCTCTTTCTAAACCCACACAGTCACCCTGTGACCAATGCGATTCATGGTTAGAACGATACTTCAATGATGTTCCCATACTTCAATCCAAGATTCAATCACTGGAAGATCAAATTGCAGTGCTAACCAGTCAAAAAGCCAAGCTCCAAGCAACAGATAAAAAGCAAAAGACAACCGGCTCCATCCTTTTCAAAAACGTGGAATCAGCCACGGCCATTGTAAATTCCAAACTGGCATAATCAATGCAGCCTCGTCGCTATACATGTATGGTTTTGACATCGTTTTTGTTTTGTAAATAATCTAGTTTGATTTAATGATTTGAATTCAATTTTTAAATAGCTCAATCACTCATCTAAATGCCTCTGTCATTCGGTGATCATCCTGTACATGGTTTCGTTTTGATAAAAATAGAAGGAATTCCAATTTGGTATATGATTTGCTCATAGATTTTTTTGGATTTGAGTGGTTATTCGTTTGGATTTCATTTGCTAAGTTTTTCTGAGTGAAGTAACGAAAGTAATGGTGTGTTTTCAATACAATTCGTTTTGTATCTACTCCGCACGACAAGTTTTTATGCTCAATTTAGAATACAATTGTGCTCGGATTCGATCTTGTATGATTCACATGCTGTGTTTGTCAAACGATTTTGGAAGTGTATTTGTTATGATATGCTGTGTCATAATATTTTCCAAATCATGAGTACCCCTCTGTTTAATTTAATTTGGAAAGAAATACTCTGTTTTATAAAAAATGATCTCATTGTGCCTTTGCGAATGCGCCCGAATCGTCGGATGTTTTTGATTCGTAATCACTATGTTGAAACCTACCCTATTCGATTCACTTCTATTACTGCATGGATTATGAGTTGGTAAGATTGTTCTATGACCTGGACTCGTGTTTTTATTGTTGCTCTGTTTGATTCGTAAAACAAATTGATCGACCTTAGTCACTTCTGTCAAATTCGATTATAATTCATTGCCAAATCAACGATTCTGACCAACGTCAAAACAATCTTGTTTGCCCAATTCACAGTAACAAATTACGAATTCTGAGGCTAATCAATCGATCCTGTTACGATTTATATCAGTTCATGTTCGCACCAGTTTGAATCAATCTATTCGTGGATATGTCAACACAGTGATAACGATTTGATAATGATCTCGTATCATACCGATTGTACGCGATTCATTTTGATTGTGTCGATTCCAAATTGATATCATACAATTTCACTATGTTTGAATTATGTTTCGGTTTATTCGATTTTGTGATGACACAAGAAACAGAGTACGACTATCGTTGTGATAATTCAATTGATTTGGATCCTGTTCGATTTCGAATTGCATAACAAATTCAAATTAAATGATTCGTTTTCAGATTATTATTGGATGTCAATTGAATTGAAATCTTTTAAAAGATTTTCGATTAATTTCAATGCTGATTCTGTACCTTATTTAGACTAGCTACGGAATCAGATGATTATGTAGCTAGTCTATAGAATTAAATTTTTATCATTTTATTAATAAAAGAGTCTTCTAACTTGTCTATTTTGGACCTTTTGTAGGTGAATTTGAATTGCATGGGATTTGATGGACAATTTAGAGAATATTTGGATGTTTTACTTTTATTTTAGTTTCCTAGTTTAGTTGAACTTGGGAATATCTTCCCAGATTTTTGTAAATAGTTTTATAACTTCCACAGGGAGGTTTTACCCTGTGGAAAAACTTATAAATACTTATTATTTTTTTTGTAATAATCATCCTCATTCGTGGGAGAACAAGGATATGGAATTTTAATACCATCAAAGACAGAAGTTGATGTTCTGCTACAACTTTAGCTTTTCATAATATCAATCTTTTGTTTCATGTTTATGTTATCCGTTTGCATCTGATTAATGACTACTTTAGCTATCTTAGTATTTTGAAAATGATATGAATTAATTTATATGATCCATGTCTGATTTCTTCCATTATTTAAAAACATAGCAATTACTTGATTCAGTTTATGAATGACATATTTCTCTTCTTCATCAATTGGATTATTCTGTATAAGTCTTTGCATAATAGGTTTACCTAATTGTGGAGATTTATAAATCATATAATTGTTATGGATTTTATGTCTTGTTTGTCCTGTAAACAAACTCAAAGAGCATTGCAACGTATCGTTTACGAGAAGCTCCTGAATTATTCGGTGCGGGTTTCCTCCCTCCGATTTGCTTGAACAATCATCATACACAGGACAAATCTAGAGCGTTTCCAGGTCAGTTTGTTTTTTATTTGTTTAGTGTATTTGTTAGTAATTTAGTTAGATATATGTGTAGTTAGTATATTAGATTGTTTAATTTCAGTAATTTTATTTCTTGTTCATAAAATCATAAAATCAACACAAAATATCTTTCTCTGTCTTAAGGAAGAAAGCAAATGAGTTTTCTAGGTTTTATTTAAATCTGTATTTTGTGAATATTGTACATTTTGTGAATAAGTTATATTTCAGTTAGTAGTTTGTATATATAGAAATAGTAGATTAGTTAGTTTGTTTAATAGTTAGTTTTAATTAGATTAGTTCGTTTTATTTATTGTTAGTTAGTTTAGTTTGTTTTATTTAGTTTTAGTTAGTTTAGTTAGTTTAGTTTTAGTTAGATTAGTTAGTTTAGATTAGTTTTCTCTTTGGTTTTCATAGGACCTTATATCGGCTAACGGAGCCGCTAAACCCTCCAGGGTGGTTCATTCCAAACGGCTTGGGTTATTAGACAACCCCGGACCGGTTCCACTCTCTCAGTTGACGAACGATCGATTTCGCCTGTCAACAGTCCTAAAGGATGGTCTCTACTTCCATTGCTAATTGACATGCCTGCAGCTAGGTAGTAGGACGATGCATGTTCACATGAGTCCGAATGGCTTCCTTTAATCCATTGATAAAAAATTCAAGGTAAAATGCATCAGATAGGCCATTGGTCCTAACAACCAACTATTCAAATGTTGTGATGAAATATGTGACTGATCTAATTTGGCGCAACTTGGTGAGTCTACCAAAACAATGTTATTCCTTATCAAAACATGCACAACTTGCTTTAGTGAACATGTTCCAAGTGGGTATTCTTGGATAAGATTTCTTATGCCAGTTCCCCACTTCCATCATTCTTGATCCAGGTACAAAAAACCTACATGCAGTTTGGTCTCATCATCCTAAATATTATGGAGGGAGAAGTATTGTTCCATTTGAGAGACCCTCCTGACTGGGTTGGATCCATCAAATTTATGCATGTCAACTTTGGGCACCTTATTCCAAGAGTGTGGAGAACCCCAAGGAGAGTGGGAGGAATGAGTATGTTCATAATGGGAATGTTGAGGGTCCTCTACATTGGGCTCTACCTTCTTACCTTTTGTGAATGAATGCATGGCTTCACGAACACCTACTTGGACTTCTACATGGAGGGAGTTTTTGACTTCTTCTCATATGGTATTGGAGATGGATTCCATGCATGTTTCTAAGTTATAAAGCCTAGTCTCCTACTCTTCTTGGGTCTGATCTCGGGTGATGGGCATGGTAGCGGCTTAGGTATTAGATGAGGTGTTGGGATGAAAATCAAGACCACAAAAAGTGAGATGTACCAGGGTGATCAAGACAACAAGAGGAGTCAAATGGGATAGGTGTCAAAAAGGGTGTCTCGAAAAGGGGTGGGATCGCGGAGAAAAAAGGCTTAAAAGTGAAGCGTACCACTGCAATCAAAATGAAGAGAGGAATTTAATGGACTAGGTTACAAATAAGGGTGTTGATAGGCCCCATAATTTTTTTTTTACTCCCACAGAGTTATACTCCTCCCTGAATACTTTTGTAGTGGCATAATTCCCAAAGTCTCAATAATAAAAAATCTCGGCAGGGAATGTTTCTGTAGCTAAAAATTTGATAGGGGCTAATTTGTAGTGCAATAGATCATTTGTTCCATTCCAAGCATTAGGGTTTGCAGAGTGTCTACAATCAAGAGTATTCCCTGTGCCATAGCTCTATTATATACATGCGAGGTCCAACAGTAGTACTCGACCCAATATCTCAGGGCACCGACTAAGGAGGCTAGACTGTACCCTCAGCCATACTACCCGACTACCCAGGTACTAGAGAGTCTCTTCTCGAGTGCTTCTCTTGGTGAAACTATAGTAGTCAGGCGACCAATCGATTTATCTACAAAGGGCTTCAGGATGCTTAGGTCGATCTGTATATAGATGATGTCTTATGCTGTGGGGTCTGACCTACAATGGATAATCGAAGCATGCCAAATATGTATATAATATCTATTCCAAATGATCAAAGGATTTAAGTGCACCATGCCCTCACTAGGAGAAAAAAAACCTCATCTTCTAGTAGTCACCCCACAAGATCTAGCCATGCTTTAGGATTTCACATCAACAAGTTAAAATAAAAAAAGAAAAACCCTTGGGATGATAAGTGCCAAGGGAGAAAATGAAATCTCCAATTGCTATAGGGAATTGGGGACATCTTAGTTAATTCAAGGTAGAATGAAATGATCACGAACATGTATCAACCCACCCTTCCTCAAAATTTCTAATGAAGATTATCTTATGGAACATTCAAGGTATCAACGATAAGAGAAAGCATAGGCTCTTACAAAACATGTTATGTATTGAATCCCTTGATATTTTAATGCTTCAAGAAATAAAAAATTGTAGTGAAAATGTAATATCCATTACTCAGGAGGTGTGGAGGAATGACCAATCATTGACCGTCAATTCCAAAGGTGCAACAAGAGGACTGTCCATTCTATGGAACCTAGATACAATCATTTTAGAAAACTTATTTTCTATGGAAATAAGTGTTTTAGCTCAATTCAGATTTACATGTTTGTAAAAAACTGACTTTATCACCAATGTCTACAGAGCCCAACCTATAACGAAGAAATTTAACTTTTTGAAAATTTTGAGAAATATAGCTGGCTTCATTGGAAACTGTCACTAGATTCTAGGAGGATATTTTAACCTCATCTCCTCCCTTGGGGAGAAAAGAGGAGGGATTTGTAGGATGGACCTAGACAATGATTCCTTCAACTTCTCCATTCAAGATAAAAAACTGATAGACATTGAAACCTCCAATGGACTTCACACTTGGAACAATTGACAAGGAGGATCCCATCAAATAGATCGTTGGTTGGATCACTCCCTAATAGTGTAATCTATTCTTCTCTCTAGTCAAGGAATAGAAACCAACATTCTTCCTTCGACAAGCAGAAATTATTGGCCTATCTATCTCTCTTTAGAAGCTATGGGAACCACTCTCAAGAGACCCTTTTGGTTTGAAATTTATTCCCTTCTCATCTGCATTTTCAAGAAAACATTAATAAATGGTTAGTGAAGTAGCTATGCACAAAGGAACATTTATGTATCTCTTCTAGAAAAAAACTTAAAAATATCAAACAACATCTCCGCTCCTGGAATAAAATGATTTTTGGAATTTTTTTTCAAGATGAGAAAGATATGGAATCATGTATAGAAGACATCCAACTACAAATCATTACCTCGATGATATCTAAATTATTATCCCATCATGAGAAAGAGATCTCTTCCCATTTTGAAGAATTTTATCAACATGAAGAGATTCTCTAGTGCCAAAAATATTGAATTCAATGGCTCAAAGAAGGGGAGCGCAACACTAAGTCCTTTCATCAATCCATGGTTCATAGGCATCATTCCATATTCATCACCCAAATCAAGAATTCTCAAGGTAAAAATCTATCTTCCCATCAAGATATTGAGCAAGAAGTGGTCTGTTTTTTCAATTCTCTTCTTTTGGATCCTCAATCTAATCGTTCAATGGATATTCAATTCATCACTAAGAACATTCCTTGCCTTGTCTCTGATGACCATAATTTTAGTATCCTATGCCCATTTCCCTATCCGAGGTGGAGGGCGATGCAATGAATATGCCCCCTGTCAAGGCACAATGCCATGATGGATTTACCACTGACTTTTTCCACCACTACTTATCTACAGTTAAAAACGATGTTTGGGCCTTGGTATGTGAACCACAACGCATCTCAAGAATGATTCCTACCCTTAACACAACCTTCCTCACACTAATTCCCAGAGAAGAAAAAGTTGTGGATCCCAACCAATTTCATCCCATAACCCTCTATAATGTAATCTATAAAATCATCACCAAAGTTATCTCCTCTCACCTAAAACCCCTCATGCCTCTCCTTATTGGTCACGAGTAATATGGATACATGGAGGGAAAGCATTAATCTCACCCATGAAGTAGTGAATTCCCCGAAATTGACCAAATCTCAAAGGATCTTGATTAAGATGGATTTGTGAAAATAATTCGATAAACTAAGCTAGTAGTATATTCACTCGATCCTCATGGATTTTTGTTTCCATATTGATTAGGTCAATTGGATAATCTATCTCATATCTTGTACCTGTTGAAATTACTAAGACAACTGAGAGGGGGGGGGGTGAATCTTTTGTCACTGTGCTTAAACAATCTTAAGTCTATTAAACCATTTTTAATCTATCATCTAGTGACCATCTATATTATACATCATATGGAAAACATAAATAATGAGCATCAATCACACATAATATGTACACAGAGACAGATTTTCACGAGGAAACCCATAAAGGGAGAAAACCTCTTCTTCTTCGAAATGATGGGCAATCTTTTAAGTTCTGTACATCATCTATGTTTGAGCACTAACTCAAAGTGAGGCTACTACCTCTGTTTTACAAGCTCCAACTTTTTGAGAGCACCAACTCTCTGGTTTCTCTATCACCCACTAGAAGGAAGCACCAACTCCCTAAATATTCCAGCACCAACTAGATTTATACAAGCACCAACCTGTATATAGAAAACTCTGTGTTTTCCTGAGCACCACCCTGCCACCCTGTTTTTTAGCCACAACTAGATGGAAGCTACAACTCCCAATATTCAAGCACCAACTTGAACAACAAAGGACTACAGTCCTACCTATCACCACCCTACCTCCCTATTTATAAGTAAAATGATTGAATGACCAACAACGCAGGTATTTCAATTCTTACCACTTCTCTTTTGTCCTGCAATTCTTCTATGCTTCTCTCTATTATGCAATTCTTCTCTACTTCAAGCTGTTCTTCAATTCTTCTCTTTCTTCTGTGTATTCAACATCTGTTACTCATCTATGAGTTTTATCTCACACTACGCATACTGTCGGTCTCACTCTGTGCATACTGTAATTTTCTCTTTCTTATAACTCAACTCATTTTTCCTTCAGAACAACCAACCCCGCACAGTCACTGCGTCTTTCTTTTATGCACACCCACAGCTTCAGTTACACCTCGAATTCCTAGGACAACAATGCTTAAGCCACTGAATCGCCAACCGTCCAAGAACCATGATTCGGTTCTGCTAACTGAATCGTAACTGAACAGTTAATCGTAAAGATCAATAGTAGCCCTTTGATTAGATGCTCAAATAACCAACACCATTGGATTAAATCCATAGGGTCTTGCGTTTATCCCATATTCCCACTAGCTGTGACCATGGGCCTAATCAAAATGTGTTTCACATTTCGCATTTTGGTAATCCTGTGTCAAAGGGTCTCGACACTCCAAGTTGTGATCCCTGAAACTCTGAAAAGGAGCTTAGCTGGAATGGATCCTTCCCTTCTCGCGACCATGTAACCACATGATATGACCATTCACTGACCAAACGAGCACTTTGCAATTCATGACTTTGGGAATCCTGTGGTGAAGAGTCTCGACTCTTCATGTTGCAATCACAGAAAAGGATCTTAGCTCTGCTAGCTCTTTCCCCTCACGTGACCACCGACGGTGACCACAGGCTGCGCCAAAAGGTGCTTCACGATTTCATATTTTGGCATTCTTTCCGTGAGTGTCTTTGAATCCTCCAACTCCTGGTATCCGAAACTCCGAAATGGAGCCAGATCAACGGTCCACCATCCACGGTGATCGGATGACTCTCCTTCGCCTCGGTACTTGAGCCTTCAGGACTTTGAAGCTGAAACTCTCGAAACAAGAACTCATGAAGTGACGTCATTCTTGTGTCACTCAAATATGTGTCAAGAGCCGAGTGACTGCCACATGTCCTTCTTGGATCAACGATCCTCCTGCTTTTGGGACTTTCTAATCCTTCTTCATCTTGTACTTAAATATCGTGCTCCTCCTTCTAGATCCGACGATGGTCGGTCTTTGCACTCAGATTTGATGCCTGAGATCTATTCTCCTCTTCTGTGCACTCCTCCAGTCTTAATTTGGATCTGACGGTCATCGATAATTATGAATGGGATCCAATGATCACTGCTTCTCTTCATTGTTGATCTTGCCATTGCCATGCCATTATTGCTGCACTACTGATCGTGCTGATCTTTTCCATCAATGACAAACACGCATACTCTACCTCTGTCTAAAAACATGCCAACAATCTCCCCCTTTGGCATTGATGGCAACCCCTTGAGAAACATGCAACTATACCACTGTAGCATCCTTGAAATAAAACATGCAACTATACCACTGTAGCATCCTTGAAATTACCACACATACCACTGTAGAATCCTTGAAATTACCACACTTTCTCCCCCTTTGACATCAATGTCAAAGAAGAAAAATGATCCCCCTGAGCTGTTGCGGTACATACTCCTCCTGTCAACTATGAGTGACTTAGAAATACAATAGATATTCAATAAGCACTCCCCCTGACTAGGTGAACAGATTAGACGAAGGAAGTTATAACCCCCAACTTTTGACGAAGATATCCAAAAGAGGTCGCTGCTAACGGTTTAGTAAAGATATCAACTATCTGTTATGTGGAAGGAATATAATTCAATTGAACCACTCTGTTTGTAACTTGTTCTTTGAGAAAATGGTATTTTATTTGGATATGCTTAGTCTTGGAGTGAAGAACAAGTTGTTTGGAGACACTAATGGCACTGGTGTTATCATAGTGAATTGTAATCGGATCAGTATAGTTTACCTTCAAATCTGAAAGAGTTTGAATCATCCACAAAATCTGAGTGCAGGAAGTAGCAACAACAATGTACTCTGCTTCTATAGTTGATAAGGAAATAGATCTCTTCTTCTTACTAATCCATGCTACCAACGAGTCACCCAGGAATAAGGCACCTCCACTGGTGCTCTTTCTCTCATCCACACAATTTGCCCAATCTGCATCTGAATAAGCAGTTAACTAAAAATTATGATTTCTGGGATACCACAGACCATAAGTCATTGTTCCCTTCAAGTATTTGAATATCCTTGTGACAACTACCAAGTGACTTTGTTTAGGAGTAGACTGATAACGACCTACCATTCCAACAACTTGCATTATATCAGGACGGGATGCTGTGATGTAAAAAAGACTACCTATCATAGAGAAATATGTCCTTTGATCAACATCACAGGTGAAATGTCATATTTACTAAGCTTGTAACCAACCACCATAGGTGTACTTACAGGAGAGGAATCCTCCATCTGAAATTTCTTCAACATCTCTTTCAAATATTTTTCTTGAGAGATAAATATTCCTCCAGAACTCTGATTTACTTGTAAACCCAGAAAGTATGACAGTTCTCCTATCATGGACATCTCAAACTCTGTTTGCATAGATTTAGCAAACCAATGGACAAAAGGTTCATTAGTACAAACAAAAATAATATCATCTACATAAACCAAAACAAATAGTAAATTATCACCTTCAGACTTAATGTAGAGATTCTTGTCAACATTACCTTTCTTGAATCCTTTGTCTTGTAAGAATTTGTCTAGTCTATAATACCAAGCTCGTGGTGCTTGTTTCAGTCCATATAGAGCCTTCTTCATCTTGCAGACATAGTTAGGATTATCTATCAATGAGAATCCTTTAGGTTTCTCCATATATACTTCTTCCTCTAGATCTCCATTAAGAAATGCTGACTTAACATCCATCTGATACACTTTAAAGTTCTTATGACATGAATATGCAAGAAACATTCCGATAGATTCCAATCTTGCCACTGGTGCAAAATTTTCATCAAAATCCTGACCTTCAACTTGTGCATACCCTTTACAGACCAATCTGGCTTTATTTCTAACAACTTGTTCTTTTTCATTCATTTTATTTTTTGAACACCCATTTGGAACCTATTACATTCTTGTCTTCAGGTCTAGGAACAAGCTCCCAAGTATTCTTCTTCTCAATCTGTTCAAGCTCTTCATTCATAGCTCTAATCCAATCATCATGCTGGCTGGCTTCATCAAATTTTTTAGGTTCAATCATAGATAAAAAAGCAACATGGGATTGTTCTGAGTCTTTAATCAATTTCCTTCTTGTCTGAACTCCTTTATTTATATATCTAATTATCTGATTTTCAGGATGATTCTTTCTAACAATTCTGAGAGGTGATTTTGCTTCTTTCTGTTGATTTGTGTTAGTTGGAGTATTTGTATCTTCATCTGATTCCGATTCTTCTCTTTCTGATCCTTGGACCTGTTCGTCTTCGTTTTCAATTACATCTTCTGTGCTTGGTTCAACATTGCTTACATTTCCTATCAGGATTTCTTCATCAACTTTTATGTCAATACAATCAACCAATTTATGCGGCCTCTTATTTTAGTATCTGTAACCTTTACTGTTTGTAGCATAACCTAAGAATATACCTTCATCAACCCTGTCATCATATTTGCCAATATTTTCATCATTATTCTTGATATAACATTTAATCCCAAAGACTTTAAAATGCTTGATTGAAGCAGGTCTTCCAAACCATAATTCATAAGGAGTCTTGTCACTGTGTGGCCTGAGATGAGATTTGTTCAGAATATGAACAACTGTATGTATTGCTTCCACCCAATATGTCTGAGCAATATTTTTTTCATTCATCATTGATCTTGCCATTTGTTGTACTGATCTATTCTGCCTCTCAACAACTCCATTTTGCTGTGGAGTCCTTGGGATTGTGTACTCTCTTTTGATCCCATGTTTATCACAGAAATATTTGAAGTTCCATGAGCTAAACTCTCCTCCTCTATCAGACCTTACTACCTTCAATCTTTTTCCTGTTTGATTCTCAGTCAGAGCCTTAAACACTTTGAATTTTTCAAATGCTTCAGATTTTTCTTTCAGAAAGGCAACCCATGTTAGTCTAGAATAATCATCAATAATAAACATAAAATAGTTTTCTTTTCCTGTACCTTCTTTTCTTTATGGTCCACATAAATCCATATGTACTAACTAGAGAGGTTTTTCTGTTGAAGGAAAGTTTTTAGATTTGAACTATGTCTGAGTAAGCTTTCCTATTTGGCATGGTTTACAAACATAATCATATGGCTTTGATATCTTTGGAAGATCCTTTACTGCCCACTATTTTTGAGCTTGATTATATGATAAAATTTAAGTGTCCAAGTCTCTTATGCCATAGCTAACTTTCATCATACTTGCTTAATTGGCATTCTTCTTTTTCTTCTTTTAACACATAGACATTGTTTTCTGTTCTTTTCCCTTTTGCAACTAGCTGTCTTGAATTCACAGATTTTATTCTACAATCTTTAGAAGTAAAAACGATTTCACATCCTCGGTCATAGACTTGACTGACACTAAGTAGATTATGTTTCATACCTTCTACAAACAACACATCTTGAGCTTTCCCTTTTCCATTACTCAAACTTACCATTCCTTTACCTTTTATTTTTCCTGGTGCATCATTTCCAAAAGTAACATTCCCTGATTTGGTTTCACTTAGAGTCAGAAACTTACTTTTGTCTCCAGTCATATGTTTGGAACATCCACTGTCAATATACCAGGGATTCTTTTGTATTTGGGCTGATAACACTAGTCTACACATGTCATCTTCTTTCTTCTTCCAAATCTTGAATTTTTTAGCAATGGGATTCGAGTCTGGCTTAAAATTCCTTAAACGACAATCTGCAGCTTTATGTCCATAGTTATGATAGATGTAACATTCTGGTTCACTGAATAACAAATCATAACGATCGTTATGTTTCACCTGCGTCCTTCCCCCATCCATCACACGATTTATAGTCTGTGGTTGTTTGTTTCTTGGCTATCTCAATCTTTGTTGTGGTAGATAATTATTCCTTGAGTATCTTGATTTCACATATCTAGATCTTAAATAACAGGTTACAAATTTGTGACCAAAGTTAAAACAGAAAAAACAATAACCATAGAAAAAATCTTTGTACCTGAAAAAAGGTTGTAGTCGACTTCTTCCATGCTGATGATTTCTTTGATCAGAAGAAGTTTTTGTGTTATTTATTTGATCTATAGATTCGGTTCTGGTACTTTTTATTTCATTCCTTCTTGGTGGCTGATTTTCTTTCTTTGTTTCTGCAGAGTGGTTGTTGTCAATGATTGTAGATTTGACAAACTTTATGGGTTCTGTATTACTTAGATGATCACTACTTGATCCTTCTTCATATCCCAAGCCATATTTCAACTTTGGATTCCTTCGCTGATTTAGAATGGAAGTTAATTCTTCTGAGGCTTTAATACTTGACAGATTTTGGTGATACAATGCCTTTAACTTCTCCATTTCTTTTCTAGATTTTACTATCTCTTCTTCTAATGATTCACACCTCACTTTCTTCTCTGACAACTGTTATTTCAGTATGTCTTCTATTTTATTTGCCTCTTCTAACTCCACTTTTAGTAGAGCAAAGTTTTCATCATGTTTTTCACCATTCATTTTAAACTGCATCAACAACTGTTTTTGTTTTCTCTTCTTACATCCGAGTCTGTCAATTTCTTCCAAAGCACTGATTAATTCACCTTCCATATCCACCACAACTTCTTCATCATCCATTTCACCTCCTGTGTGTTCATCATCAAGATCTCCCATAGCCATAATCATAAAATCATTCACTTTGTCTTCACATGATGAATCACTATCTATGTCTTCTGAGGAATTTTCATTGTTTGCACACAAACTTTTCTTTTTACTATATTTCTTGAATTTGTACTTCTTTTCATCATCAGAGTTCTGTTCCTTTTTATGGTGGGGACACTTAGATGCAAAATGACCTATCTTACCATAGTTAAAACATTTGAAGGGAAGCTTGCCTTGATATTTTCCTGATCCTTTCTTTAACCTTCTCACAAATTTTGCCTCAATATCATCTAAATATGAATCAATATTCTTGTTTTCTTTAAAATATGCTTCTCTAGTAATGGATTTATCTTTGATGATTCTCATTTAATATGCAGTTAGAGTTCCTAGGATTTGATCAATGGACAGAGTTTTAATATCATTTAGTTCTTCTATTGCAAATACTTTTGGATTAAATTTATCAAGCATAGATCTTAAAATATTTTGAACTAAAAATGATTCTTCAATCTTCTCACCAAGACCCTTCATGGAATTCACAAGTTCTTCAACTCTTAAGAATACTTGCTAACTATTTCATCTTCATTCATATTTAGTTGTTCAAAATTCAACCTATATGTTTGAAGTTTGACATCTTTTACTTTCTCATTTCCTTCATAATTGTTAATAAGTTTATCCCACATAGCTTTAGCAGTTTCAATATGCATCACCTTTACAAACTCAACTTCAACAAGTCCATTCAAGATATCATTCATTCCCTTAGAATTAAATCTAAACTCTAACTTATCATCCTTGGAATCCAAGACAATAGGCTTTGTATATCCAATCTCTACTACATCCCAAACATTAGCACCTAAGGCCATTAAATATGTTCTCATTCTAACCTTCCAAAAGGAAAAATTTGTTCCATCAAACAGAGGAGGCTTAGTAGCTGAAGTCCCTTCATGACTTGTTATGTTTAAGCTTACAGATCTACTTTTGAATAAAAGGAACCCGCTCTGATACCAATTGTTGAAATTACTAAGACAACTAAGAGGGGGGGGTGAATCTGTTGTCACTATTCTTAAACAATTAAAAGTCTATTAAACCATTTTTAATCTATCATCAAGTGACCATCTATATTATACATCATATGGACAACATAAATAATGAGCATCAATCACACATAAGATATACACAGAGAAAATTTTTCACGAGGAAACCCATAAAGGGAGAAAACCTCTTCTTCTTCGAAATGATGGGCATTCTTTTAAGTTCTATACATCATCTATGTTTGAGCACCAACTCAAAGTGAGGCTACTACCTCTGTTTTACAAGCTCCAACTTGTTGAGAGAACCAACTCTCTAGTTTCTCTAGCACCTAATAGAAGGAAGCACCAACTCCCTAAATATTCCAACACCAACTGGATTTATACAAGCACCAACCTGTATACAAAAAACTCTGTGTTTTCCCGAGCACCACCCTGCCACCTTGTTTTCTAGACACAACTAGATGGAAGCTACAACTCCCAATATTCAAGCACCAACTTGAACAACAAAGGACTACAGTCCTCCCTAGCACCACCCTACCTCCCTATTTATAAGTAAAATGATTGCATGACCAACAACACAGGTATTTCAATTCTTACCACTTCTCTTATGTCCTGCAATTCTTCTATGCTTCTCTCTGTTCTGCTTCAAGCTTTTCTACAATTCTTCTCTTGCTTCTGTGTATTCAACATCTGTTACTCATCTTTGAGTTTTATCTCGCACTGTGCATACTGTCGGTCTCACTCTGTTCATACTGTAATTTTCCCTTTCTTACAGTTCAACTCATTTTTTTTCCTTCAGAACAACCAACCCCGCACAGTCACTATGTCTTACTTTTATGCACACCCACAACTTCAGTTACACCTTTAATTCCCAGGACAACAATGCTTCAACCACTGAATCTCCAACTGTCTAAGAACCATGATTCATTTCTGCTAACTGAATCGTAACTGAACAGTTAATCATAAAGATCAATAGTAGCCCTTCGATCAGATGCTCAAATAACTAGCACCATTGGATTAAATCCATAGGGTCTTGTGTTTATCCCATATGCCCACTGGTTGTGACCACGGGCCTAATCAAAATGTGTTTCTCATTTCGCATTTCGGAAATCCTGTGTCGAAGGGTCTCGACACTCCAAGTTGTGATCCCCGAAACTCCGAAAAGGGGATTAGCTGGACTAGATCCTTCCCTTCTCGTGACCATGTAACCACATGCTGTGACCACTCGCTGACCAAATGAGCACTTCGCGATTCACGACTTTGGGAATCCTATGGTGAAGAGTCTTGACTCTTCATGTTGTGATCGCTGAAAAGGAGCTTAGCTCTACTAGCTCTTTCCCCTCACGTAACCACCGATGATGACCATAGGCTGCGCCAAAAGGTGCTTCACGATTTTGCATTTCGACATTCTTGCCGTGAGTGTCTTTGACTCCTCCAACTCCCGGTATCTGAAACTCCGAAATGGAGCCAGATCAACGGTCCACCATCCGCGGTGATCAGGCGACTCTCCTTTGCCCCGGTACTTGAGCCTTCTGGACTTTGAAGCTGAAACTCCTGAAATAAGAACTCATGAATTGACATCATTCTTGCGTCACTCAAAGACGTGTCAAGAGCCGAGTGGATGCCACATGTCGTTCTTGGATCAATGGTCCTCCTGCTTTTGAGACTTTCTAAGCCCGCTTCATCTTGTACTTAAAGATTGTGCTCCTCCTTCTGGATCCGACGATGGTTAGTCTTCGCACTCATATTTGATGCCTGAGATCTGTTCTCCTCTTCTGTGCGCTCCTCCAGTCTTAATTCAGATCTGACGGTCATCGGGAATTCTGAATGGGATCCAATGATCACTGTTTCTCTTCATTGTTGATCTTGCCATTGCCATGCCATTATCTCTGCGCTACTGATCATGCTGATCTTCGCCATCAATGAAAAACACACATACTCTACCTCTGTCTGAAAACATGCCAACAATACCTTCATTTCCATGCTGATCAATGCATCTCCCTCTCCTCCATTTAATAACTCTCAAGGTATTGGACAAGGATATCCTCTCTTCCCCTTCATTTTTGTTCTAATGGAAGAGGGTCTTAGAAGAACTCTTAAAGAAATTGTTAATTCTCGCAACCTTCAAGGCCAATCTACATGACTATGATCTACCCATTTCCCACATTCAATTTGTGGATGATACAATGCTAATGGGAATTCCTATATCTCTCAAGGCTAGGGACATAATTTTTTTTATTGATGACTTGATGGATGCATCTATAATGTCCATTAACCATCTCAAGTCTCAAATATTATTTTTCAAGACCCATTTGGAAATCCAGTTCCATGTCTCCCACATTCTAGGAATTTCTTGGGGCTCCCTTCCATTCAAATATCTAGGAGTCCCCCTCCTAGATGTTTCTATTCATAATTCCTCATTGGAATATATTCTCACCAAAAACAACAAAAATATTTCCAGCTGGGACTTTAATACCTTGAATATTGCTAGCCCTATCATTCTCCTTAAGTATTCTCTCCAAGCCATTCCTCTCTATGCCTTCTCTACCTTTGCAACCCCTAAACGTATCCTAAAATCCACCAAAAATATTAAGAGAAACATTTTTTGGTAAGAAAACAAAGTGAAGAGAAAATGGGACTTGGTTTCTTGGGGCACCCTCTATTTTCCTAAACCAAAGGGTGGGATAGGACTACGAGACCTTGGGTTTCTTAATGTTGTTTTTGGAGCTAAGATTTGGTGGAACTAGCTTGAAGGAAGAGGAGAGCTCTAGTGTGCAGTAAGGAAATAAAATATTCAGGTGATATGCATTCTTTGGATCTCATATGGATGGTTGGAGAACTACATGGGTCCTTCATATAGAATACAACTTGGAAGAACACATATCTCATTCAGGAGAACAAATTTTGGGAAATTTGTGATGGAATGTCAGTGATTTTTAAAGAGGAATCTTGGTAAAAAATCCCTCAGCTCCAGCACTGTCCCACCTTTCTCAACCTTAAAAATATATTAAAGGTTGGTCATGGATGGAATGTATATCATTATTTGGATTCTCATTCATCCACATCATATTGAATATGTTGGGCTATAAACCTAGATAATCTACCCCTTCAAGATAGACTTAATTTGTTAGCTTTAAAATCTAAACTTCTCAACCACCAAATCGAATATTCTATTAGGCCAGATAAGATCAAGTGGGGGTGATAGTATATTTAACCTAAAGTAACCCTATTCTTTGGCTTCTAATAATTCTCAAACTCACATGGAAAATATATAGATTAAAATATAACAGTCCAATCTATGGTCAGAAGTTACCCTATTTCTCTCTCTAACAACTCATGGAAAAATATTGACCTGGGATCAACTGATTCACAAAGGATTTGAGGGACCAGGCCTCTATATCATGTGTATATAGGATGAATTAAGTTTAGAGAACCTTTTGAACTCTTGTCCCTTTAAAACCACCCTCTTGGATTAATTCACCACTCTCTTCAGACAAACATATTCGAACATAGAAAATGTCATGGTCACTCTCTCTTCATGGTGTATGGATGGATTTTCAAATCCATTCTGAATAGGATCTGACATCTTTTCCCTAGATTTTTCCTCAGGGAAAATTGAAAGGAGAGAAATCAAGACTAATTCAAGAATGAGGAGAAACTAGTTTGATCAAATTGGACAAGAATCCAAAGATGCATCTTGGTAACAATCCATTCCTCTCCTCAGACCGAGGAGGATTTCAAATGAAAAAACAAAGAGAAAATCATTCTTTCCAATTGGGACTTCAACTTGGATTCATACTTGAAATTCATTGGTTTGGTCCCCCCTAAGGTATCCTCAACCCTTGCATGGTCTCCTCCCCCTCAATTCTTTGTCAAGATCAATTTTTATGGTGCTCCTAAGGATAATCCTAGACCAGTGGGATATGGTGGAGTCTTTCGAGACTCAAAGGGTCCGATTCTTTGAATTTATACAAGCAATCTGGGCATTAACTCTAGCAATGCCAAAGAGCTTTGGGATATCCTTTATGGTCTAAATGTTTTTAAAATGTATAACTATTCCAAACTTATTGTTTAATGGGACTCTCAACTCATCATTAATATGCACATCCATATTCATAATGGATCCCCTCCATGGAAGGTGTCTTTCCATTGACATTTGGAGGAAATTATTGAAAGTTGCAAATCACTATTCAAGGTACTTCAACTTTCATTCCTTCTCACCTTATAAGAGAATCCAACACAATAGTTTACTATTTGGAAAATCAAGGAGTGTCCTCCTCTACCATTAATATAGATTCTAACTAGATCACWCCATTGAACCACTCTCTAAAGCTAAAGTACACAAATCTTTCCCATGTTGATCACCAACCCCCAAATCGGGTGATTGACATGATAGATGAGGAGCTAGTGCATGTGTAGGGTGGATCCATTCATATCACTTATGAAGGAATCTCAAAAGCTACTCAAGTTCAGCTCCTTGTAGCAATGGGAGAAGGTCCACCCCTCACCCGTACTCAGGTTCCTCAACAAGAAGGGTGTGTCTGATTTTTCTTTCAGTTTCAATATTATTTAGTCTTGTTATCATAGTTTTATAGTGAATTTTGGACGTAGTCCTACAGGAGTAAGTCCTTAGTTAATTTTTGATCATTTTATGTTTTCTCAATTCTCAATATCTCAATCCGGTTTGGTTTCCCCTTAGGTAGGCCATGAATATCTCTATCTTGTTGAATTTTTCCATAGGAAGGCATGGCTAAAATTCTAGGCCTATGATATTTCATATGTATATACTATTTATAAAGCAGTAGAATAGATTTATTACTTACAAACAAAAAAAAATGAGATGCCATATCATATTTTTCTTTTAGATAAATAATAATAGATTTTTAATTTTTTTGGGTGAGAGGTTAAATTGTAATTAAGTTAATATGTTATCTTATATATGGGATTAAGTTTATATGTTACTAAAATGTACATGAACTCATTAGAGATGACCTCAAGCATGACTGCGCTGTATATTGGTTTTCTTGAGGACACTATTTAAGTTGAAATTGCTTTTTGGTCCTGAAGTAATATATACAACTATTTCTAACTAGCTAAGAGTTCATTTACCTTGAACATAAGGAAACAAATTAATGGCCCAAAACCCATAAGCATCTAGTAGGAGTGAAATTATACCCCCTTACAGACCACCAATGAGTCATTTAAGGTGACATAGTTTTCCTTGAATAACGATGATGAGTTCACTCACATTCACGGTTACCAACAAATAATGATTATCCTCATTATCAATTGACAACTAAATTGTGATAAGTTTTTCCAACTTCAAAAAGAAAAAAACAAAATCCTTAAAACTATTTATATCTATTGATATTGAATTGAGATCTTTAAAATTGATTATTAAATGTAATTTTCGAAAATAAATTTCAACAAATCACCTTCACATAATTCCATGCTCGTAAGAGGTGGGTTTAAACCAAAGTTATGAAATCACCAAAAATAACAACCCTCCATTTGCATAGGTCTAAA
>JZKD02S1673524.1:131354-147684 GCA_000966675.3 Picea glauca
TCTAGCCACAACCATTTTATAGGAGATAACATTTATATTTTATATTTCAAGAAGTTGTTGGTTAGTCACTTCTTGGGAATATTTTATTTCAATAAAAAATTAGGATACAAGTTGTCAGGGTTTCAATAAACAATTAGGATAAAAGTTGTTAGGGTTTATCCTCTTTAGGGGTTTACACCTTAAATTTAGTTTTTAATATAGATTGATATAGTTTGTTTTTCTATGTGGTTTTGAATAGTTTTGTTTTTATTTTTTAAAGAGGGATTCAACCCTTTCTCCCTTTTGATCCAAGTCTAAAAAGGTGCAATGGATGGTGAATCCCATATTTTCAAGAATGCATAAGATTGTTGTGTCATTTCATGGTTGCTCCAAAGGTGCAATGGATGGAGAATCCCATCGTTTTAAGAATGCATAATATTGTTGTGTCATTTCATGGTTGTATATTTCTTTATTTCTATTAATGATTTTATTTATCTTAACACTTCATCATGACATTTATTTTCTCTTTTTATTAACTATATTTATTTCCTACAACTTATTTCTTATTGTTTGATTAGCTAGGTTTATTTCCTGGAATTTATTTCGTATTATGTTATTAGCTCAATTTATTTCTTGTAATTTCCTTATTCTACAATTTACTTTCATTAGTATTGGGTTTCGAAACCATTCTAGAATTCCAAGATTCACCTTTGGGTCTGGTGGAGTTGTTTTAAGAATAAGAGGATAATTAGGATCTCTAGAGTAGTTTTGAAATGCCTAGAGTAGTCACTTATGGGTGACCCTCAATGGATCTATCTAGAAAGTCTTAAAGGAATTAATTTACCTTTCATCTATTAGAACACGAGAATTAAGAAGCTATAAATTCATAACCACATCGATCACTTTACCATCTCCAAATTGAGGAATCATTGTGGTTACATATACATAGCCAAAAATTTCAAAAGTCTTATGCTCTTATGTTGATAATTAAAGTAAAATCCAACACATATTGGGCCTATCAATTCCAAGCGTTACATGAGACCATCAAGTATAGTAATAACCAACAATGAATGTAGGAAGACATACACAAAGAAAGGGACACTAGATGTTTACAGTCAAGAAACCTCGAAGGGGAAAATTATACTAACTCAAACCCTTCCTATGTGTGTTTCTATTCTAAAATTGGTCCCTTTATATAACAATAGGTGACTATAATATCTATGAAATAATTAGATGTTTAGTTCAAGCATATGCATAACTATCTCCAATAATATCTCCTTAAATCTTTCCATGAATCTCTCAACCAATGTTCATCCCCAACATCTTTGTTTTCTCCCGATCTTTGATTCCTATGTAGAATTCTATGCTTGGTCTACTTCATTAACATATTACAATGTATTCATTAAACATAACGAGAAGGATTTAATCCTTCATACTCCCCCTTAATGAATACTTGTGATCTTGATATGTAATCACCATCCTCTATATTTTCAATTGTATTTTGAATTAGTCCCATTTTCATAATTTATGATCTATGACTTTGATTCTATTTGTCTTCATCTTCTATCTTATGTGATATTCATTTTTTCATCTTCTTCATTCTTGATCCTCAATATTCTTTAGTTTTCATTATGTAACTACAAAAATATAAACATTGTGTTTGTTGAAGTCCATATAAAAAGGTCACCATCCACCAAAATAGATGGGTCACCAGCCGTTGTATCCATTGGTTCTCTATGAAATGTTTTCTCACACATGGTTCAACACCAATTCCTCAATAACAAACATTTCACTCCCATTGCATCATTATTAATCATGTTCATGGGTTACCCTCAACCATTAAAATTCTAAAGTGGTTTCATCTTACCATAAACCATACATTACATCAAGTGGTTTCTAGCTAATCATGAACCTTCCTCTCTCATGACAAGTTATTTTTGGTTTACCACAAACCATTCAAAATTTAAATTATGGTGGTATACTTGCATCATCGAGACTTACATCAACATTTGACTCAGGTACATATAATTTCAAACTTTCATTTAAGGACAATACAAACATAGGACCACTACCATTTTCTTTCCATCATCAAAAGACCATTATTAAAAGAGGACCATTAAACTTCTTAGGTATGTCAATTTTCATGGATTCACTTCTTTTTAATCTCAAATATTGAACACATGGTACTATTTATTCTTACCTTGCTTCTTCTTTCTTGCATTTTCATTCTCTTTCTTTCTTCTTTCTGTTTTGTTGCATCGAACTTTCTTCCTTGTTCTTGTTTCTTTTCTCTTGGCTATTGCCTCATTTGTTCATGACCATGAGTCCATATTCTTATTTCTTCTCCTGGAATAATCGTTTGTTCATGTTGCTTATACTTTTCTCTTCCATTGTATTCAGTAATGAAGTCAACGTATTCTTCTCTCTTAATAATTGTTCTTCTTTTTGTTGTCATCTTCTTTCATCTACACTTCCAATCTTCTCCATTCACTTGAAATTGCATGCATAAATATATGTTCCTTGTTGTCGTTGATCACGTTACAATAATATTTATATGACCTTGGTTTAGAAAACTTAATTGATGCACCATTATTATGATTCATTTGACTCTCACTATGACTTTACAAAGGCATCATTAAATAACCAGGGTCATTCGACCCATACCTTGACATGACTTTGAACTTACTTTATCTATTTACATCAATTTCATCTTGATTTTTACTCTTTACATCAACATTTTCTCTCCCGTTCAAGTTGAATTGAGATTTAAAAAAAAACATACTTTTCTAACCTAATTTGCATGAAGACTTCATTACAAACTTTAGCCATTTTCAAATATTTATTACATGAAATTTGCATGACGCTTTACCACTTACAACTCAATAAAAATAACATTGACTAAACTTGAAATTTGGCTAAACATTCTTCGTTTTACAATTGTCTCCACTTACAATTTGTGAATCCACATGATCATTTAAAAAAAAATCACTTAAGGAGCTTTGGAAGTTCACCATGAATTTTAGCATAAATATCCCTTTATACCTGTGTATTTTAATGCCCAAAACTATCCTTAATTAATGTCACCTAGGTTGTTTATAATTTTACTTTTCACTTGTTATATGGATAGGCACCATGTTTACATATAAAATAAATGATCTCCATAAGATAAGGGACTTCAAGAAAACAACAAATTTGACAATGACACATTGCACTCACTAGTATAGCATTGAAGGAAATTGGGCCATGAGATAGCAATATTCAACCATTAAAAAAATGAAACACCTATTTTCACTCAACTAATTCCCCCCTACTCTTCTCTTGAGATTCGAGTTCATCTATAAATTTCCATGGATCAAATCGAAGTCATGTTAACCAACACTCTTAGATTCACACAATATAACAGATTCAACATGAGAAAATTGGTGGATTTTATGGAAATCAATCAATGTTTGAATCCCCCAAGATCGATTTGAAAACTTGAATATTGAGCCAACAAGATTGATCTAAACAATAAATGTGATACCATGACCAAGTAAGCATTTGAATCTTCCACACTGAAAATACTATATTCATATTGCATGATACTTCCTTTTATCCACTTACTATCTTCAGGGACTAAGCCCCATGCTATGGCCTTGGGAAAAAACAAAACTGTAGCCATTGAATTTCCATCCTTCATGGTCTCCTACCTTTCATACATAAAAAAAACTTGCAGTTCATGCACACTATGTCTCCTACTAATTGATCAAACACAATCTTTGCCACTCACTTGCATTCCAATAAATATAGCTTATTATACTTCTTCCTTTCTTAATTCAATGAAATGGAATGAATGATTACACACCCTTTTTGAGAAGGATAGGGAAATTTCAATGCTAACACAAAATTTATTCAAGGCCACAATTATAGCAATGATTTACCAACAATTTCAAGCATGATCAACCTAACCTCTTTCATTGAAGAAGCTTGCACAATTTTTTCAGATACTAGTACATATATATCTTACAATTCCATTTCTTTGATCAGAGGCTCATATACTTTCAAAAAGATGAATGGATCATGTTCCACATTTTCCTACATAAGGAAACACTCATTTTTCTAACTTTAATCATGTAACACTATAATGTGCAACCTGGCCCACAACCAGTCATCATAAACATACAACTCTCATCTTAATTGGATTGCACAACATTGGCCTCTTTCTTCACACACAAACACTTCTTCATACATAGCTAAGAAATCCATGGATGAAAACCACGTGCTCTAATACCAAATGTTGTTTTAATAACTAGCAATGAATATAGGCAAACATATATAAAGCAAGGAAGATCGGGAATTTACACTAAAGAAACTCTCGAAGGGGAAAATTATATTAACTCAAATCATTATCATGTGTGTTTATATTGTACAATTGGTCCCTTCATATAACAGTAGGTGACAATAACAACTATGCCATTATTACATGTTTGGTTCAACTATACGCATAACTGTCTCCAATAGTGTCTCCTTAAATCTTTCCATCAATCTCTCAATTAATGTTCATCCCTAACATCTCTATTTTATCCTGGTCTTTGATTCCTACATAGGATTTGTCTACTTTATTAACATATCAAAATGTATTCATTAATCATCACACACAAGAGTTAATCCTTCAGATAAGTTAGAGGAGATATTTTCAAAGTTGGAAGCATAATTTGTTGATATCTCTTGCAATATTACCATTCTTATGGCATCTCTAAAAATCAAGTTTGGACCTTTTATGGATTTTGATATATTTAACTCAAAAGTTGGATTATATAGGAAATCAAGAGAAGACAATGACCTAGAAAATGAGATTAAAAACAATTATACAAAGTGAAAACAAGTTCCAGTGGCATCAATTCTTCACAACCTTTGTTTAAAGTGGAAGCATAAATATAAATCAAACCCTATCAAGGTGAGATTGATGTTTTTAAATTGAACCAATGTTTGCAACAACTAGAATTTTATTTCAATGTTCGTAACATAGGAGAAGGGAAAAATATTTTATTTTCTCAACTAAAGTTAGATGTAAATTCCCAAACTTGGTGGGAGAGTCACATAGAGATGCTTAGTGTAACGTCCCCGACCGTCATCCCACTAGCCATGGAAAACACTACTGCGTGGAAAAACATTCCCATACTTATGTAATATTCATTTAAATGAAGTTAAATGGCTTAACAGAGTAACATATAATTACTGCCATCATACATAATTAATGAAATCTACAGTAAGCATCATCACAACGAAATGCATGATAATATAGTAAGTATCATAGACTAACATCACATATAAATTAAGTACAACATTAATACTTATCTTTGAAGCTGTAGTAACTCCACCTACTACGTGCAAACCTTCCATGAACCTCCCATCCTTAGACCACGTTGCTCATCACTTTCAACAGTGGGTCACCCACGAGCTAGGACCAAGCTCCACCCAAGGTAAGGGAATCCTAAACTAGGCTGAGGTTACAGGGAAACAACACAAAATAACCGGAAGGATTCTTCCCAGGATGCCTTCTTATGCCCACTACTCACGGACTCTCATTCCCCACATGTCTGTTCAACCCGGGAGTATACACCTTCACAATCACAGTCCATTAGTGATTCACCTCCCTCTTTAGGCCTCGACAACAGGCCAGATTAGGAAGTCTTAGAGCTCCGTAGCTGGTGTTGGACTCTCTCTGGGAGAAAACCACTTCCCAACATACTCCTTCACCTGGAAAGAGCTACTCACAGGCCTGACAACCTACCTCTTCAACCACGGGCCTAACCACCTGACTCTTCCACCAACTTCCACTTCAATTCCTGCAAGGTGAGGATAACAACAACAACAATAGCAATTCAGTTAACTCACAGGTGACAACAACAACAAGAATTTGGGTATGGACATCCAAAAACAACAATAGACCACACTAAGACACAACACGGTTCAGGCCATATCCACGATGTTTTGTCTTCACAATAAAACAACATAGGTCGGCTTCACGGTTTTCTATTTTCAGAGATGCGTGAGGTTATGCAAAGGTCGATCCCAGAGCTCAACAAAAATCACGAAGGATGGGAAAATGGATAGAGAACAATCTTCCTGTGAGGGTTTCCTTCACTGTGCATAGGTATGCAGAGGCAGACGCATAGGAAAAATAATTCAGATGCCCCAGATCCCCGCAAAATCAGGCGGAGGATGACGGAATGAGGAGCGAACCCCCTCCATGACTGACTTTTGCAGATTTTAAATGCATGTGCCTGGGCTGACACATGTCGCCCATGAAGCTGCATGTGCTCCATCAGCATGCATTCCTCTTCAGGAACTTAGGACAACACTCAAAATTGTCCACCTTAGTTTTAAAGAAATAATAATAATAAATTATTATCCCTTTCTAGCGGTAAGCCCCCTAGATTATCCCCTAGGCCCAACACTTAGCCTTTCTTTCCACCTTTCAGCCCCCATTCCCTTACCCACTCTGTGGAAGCTTAGTCCCCCATCACTCATTCATCGTGGTCGGTCTGCACGCAACGGTGTTCATATTTTTACTAACGTTCTGCATAATTACATATACAAAAACAGGCTCCTGGCCTTAACACTTAGGCTCTCCAGCCTAATAAACTCATGAGCCTTACTAGCTTATCAATACTCGGCTTACCAGCCTACAAAACATGATTTACAATTCATAAACATGATTACAACATGGCGCGTCCTTGGGGATATTACAATCCCCTCCTCTTATTTTTGCACTGTCCTTAGTGCAACTTTCACACAACATCAACATGATTTCCAAAATCTTCAAAAAGATGTGGGTATTCTACCCGAATAGCATCCTCATTCTCCCATGTTGTGTCCTCAGGATCGTACCAGGTCCACTGGACCTTTACAAGTTCTATAGCTCGATTCTAGAACGGTTTGCTTTTCATGTCCAATATGCGCACAAGATGCACTTGTGGGATACCTTCTTGCTCCACCTGAATCACATTCCAATCGATAACATGATTAGCATCAGGTATACATTTCTTAAGCAATGAAACATGAAACACATTATGTACAGTCATGGATGCAGGTAATGCAAACATATATGCAACTGGCCCAATCCTTTCTAGGATTTCAAATGGCCCACAAAATCTAGCTGCCAACTTGGCATAGTTTCCCAGCTTCAAGGAACTTCTATTAGCTTTTACTTTCAGGAAAACATGATCACCCACTTTGAATTCTCTGTGGGTTCTGTTTTTATCAGCATAACTTTTCTGCCTGTCTTGGGAAGCTTTTAAATTCTGCTTAATTTTAAGCATTTGCTCTTCCATTTCCTTGAGCAACTCTGGCCCAATTACTGCCATGTCAGCTGGATTATCCTAGCTTACTGAAGTATTTCACTTTCTGCCATAAAGCGCTTCAAATGGGCTCATATTCAATGATGCTTGATACCCATTGTTGTTAGAAAATTATACCAAGTGTAGGTAGTCTTCCCATTTTGATGGTTTGTCCATCACATACATTCTCAATATGTCTTCTATCACTCTGTTCACCCTCTCTGTATGTCCATCAGACTCAGGATGATAAGTTGTACTAAAGTTCAGATTCGTTCTGAATCCTTTGAACAATCCTTTCCAAAAATTCGAGGTGAATTTTGGGTCTCTGTTGAACAATTTTTTTTTAGGATTTCCATGCAATTGTGCCACTTCCTTCACAAAAATATCAGCAACATTCACTGCCTTGTGAGTAGTTTTTAGTGGAATAAAATGGGCAGATTTTGTAATCTTTTCCACCACTACCATGATCAAATCATGCAACTTTCCTGTTCTGGAAAATCCCGTAATAAAATCCATTGTCACCACTTCCCACTTCCATTCAGGAATGGGAAAAGGTTGCAACAACCCTGTTGGGTGCCTGTGTTCAGCTTTAACCTTATGGCATTCCATACATATGGCGATATATTAAACAACCTCTTTCTTCATACCTGGCCAAAAGTAATGGCTCTTGACTGCTGCCACAGTCTTCTGATATCCAGGGTGCCCAACATAAGTCACGTTATGCATTTCTCTTATAATCACAAGTTTCAAACCCTGGACATTGGGTATATAAACTTTGTTTTTGTACATAAGTATTCCATAAGATTCCAAGGTGTAATTTTCCTCTTTCTGTGGTCTCTCACTCTGCTGTAGCTTTTCTACCAAGTCTCTATACTACAAATCTGTATTTGCAGCTTCCAAAATTCTATCCTTAATATCAGTCCTGTACATGCTAATGGCTGAAGCATGTAAGTTGTGCACCTTTCTACTGAGTGCATCAGATACCTTGTTTTCCTTTCCTTTGATATGCTTGATATCAAAGTCGTATTCACACAGAAACTCCAACCACCTACTCTGCCTGGCATTTAAGGTAGGTTGGTCAAACAAGTATTTCAAACCGTTGTGGTCTGTTCTCAATTCAAATCTCCTTCCCATGAGGTAATGTCTCCATTTCCTCAGAGTGTGAACGATTGCTGCCAACTCCAAATTGTGAGTGGCATAATTCTTTTCGTGCTCTTTCAGCTTCCTCGACTCATAATAGATTACAAATCCATTCTGACTGAGAAATCCTCCCAACCCTTCTTTACACGCATCTGTGCACACCAAGAAATCCACATTTGGATCTACAATCCTCAATATTGGAGCACTGGTTAACATCTGCTTCAATTGCTGGGAACTTTTCTCACACTCTTCAGTCCATTGAAACTTTTTCTCCTTCCTTTGCAAGGAAGTGATAGGGTGAGCTATCTTTGAGAACCCTACGATAAACCTTCTGTAATAGCCCACTAGACCCATAAAGGATATAACTTTCACCACATTCCTTGGCACTGACCATTCTCTGATGGCCTCAACCTTCTTAGGATCCACGACGATCCCTTCTTCTGAAATAATGTGCCCCAAGTAATGGATCTGCCTTTGATAAAATGAGCATTTTCTCAACTTGGCATACAACTGGTGTTCTCTCAACACTTGCAACACCATCCTCAGGTGTTGTTCATGCTCTTCCTCTGAATTGGAATACACCAGGATGTCATCCAGGAAGACTATGACAAACTTGTCTAGATAGTCCCTGAATACACCATTCATCAAACACATAAAAACAACAGGTGCGTTCGAAAACCCAAATGGTACCACTGTGAACTCATAATGACCATACCTTGTTCTAAATGTTATCTTGTTGATGTATTCATCCTTTATTCTTACTTGGTGATATCCTGATCTGAGATCTATTTTCAAAAATATTTTTGCACCTTTCAACTGATCGAAAATATCGTCGATCCTCGCTAGAGGATACTTGTTCTTGACAATTACTTTGTTCAACTGTCTGAAATCAATGCACAACCTCAATGTCCTATCCTTCTTCTTCACAAATAGGACTGAGGCACCCCAAGGTGACACGCTTGGGTGAATGTACCCCTTCTTTAGAATCTCTTCAAGCTACAATTGCAACTCTTTCAGCTCTGGCCTACTCATTCTATAAGGAGATTTCGACATTGGAGCTGCTCCAGGCATCAAATTTATAGAGAAATCGATATCTCTCTTCGGAGGTAGTCTGGGTAACTCCTAAAATACGTCTTCAAACTCTGTTAGTACCGCATGGTCTCCAATATTTTAGACTTCATCTCTGGATGGTTCCTCCACATGGGTTGCAAACAATTGACAACCTTTCCTGTAGCACTTTTTCAGTTGCATTACTGCGATTTCTCTAACAACCACAACTCTGGGAATTCCTTGGACTGCTTTCTGATTCCCCTCCTCATCCAGCCAAGTAAATGCCTTGTTACGACAGTCTAGGAGGGCATGGTGTTGGTTGAACCAATCCATCCCAATTAAACAATCATAAGAGCCTAAAGGAAGAATATTCAATTCATCCTTTGTGCTCAATCCCTTCATGTTCACATGACATGACTTAACCAAATTAATGACTTTCCTCTTGGTTCCTGTAGCCAACTGCACTAGCCAAGACTTTTCATGTTTGCTTCTTGATAAATGCAAAATTTCCACCACCCTAGGATCTACATAACTATGGCTAACCCTTGAATCAATTAAAATAGTAAATGGTTGGTTGTTAATCATACCTTCCACTTCAATCATGTGCGACTGAAATTCAACTTTCTTGTTGTCCAAGGCCACATAGATCCTTGGCATTCTACTACCCATGTCCTCCACTGTTTCATCTTGTTGAACATTATGGACAACTCTTGCTTTGCTATTTTTATGGGGACAATATCTGTACTTGTGGTTCTCTTTATATCTCCAACACTAAATGGGCGTCTGTCTCGGCCTTTGTTCCCCCAATTCAACCATTCTCGACTCTCTAAACGATGGCTGTCCTTGAGGACTATTACTGAAAAAGGGAGATTTGTTTCCCTTCTGCCTATGTTCTTTCTTAAACTTCTTCTGGTCATCCCAAGCCTTTCGAAAGGTGGGCTTTTCTCTTTGCTATTCATATAAGCATTTCACTCTTCTTATTATTTCTTCCATAGTCTTAGGATCATCATACTGAATCTTGTCACCAATGGGAGGTGGCAGTCCACTCAGATACCTCTGAATCTTGACAGCCTCATCTTTGATGAATGGAACATACTTCAGTGATTTCAAAAACCTTCGTTCGTATTCATCAATGGTCATGCTTCCCATCTTGAGTTCGAAGAACTCCTTCATATTTCTGTCATAATATCTTTTAGTCAGGTATTTCCTCTCGAAATACCTCTTGAATTCCTTCCAAGTGGTATCTTTCTCTCTAATGTGCTACACCTGCACAAGCTTATCCCACCACATGGATGCTTTTCCTTTTAGTTGATACATCACAATTCTTCCTTCTGCATGAGAGGAATAATTCTACAGTTGGAAATATTTCCTCATGCCAAGCAACCATGTTTCAACATCTTCCTCCTTCTTATGTTCTACATCAAATGTAGGTGGCTTAATCTTTTTCATCTCCCCTTTCAATTCATCCACTCCAGATATTCGGTGTTTTTTGGTAGGGGATGGGCTTGAACTACTGTGTGCTTCCTTACTAGAATGATTTGGGGAGGGACGACGATGTCTTCTACCACTCCTGGATATTCTTTTTCTCTCAGGGGTCCCGCGACTCCCTGTTTTGCTTGTGTCACTCTCCTTTTCCAATTTCCTTTCTATTCTTTCCAGTCTCTTCAACATATTTAAGTTTAATTCACCCTGCTGATACCTGACCCTCATGAGCTTTCGACTATTGGCTCGGTGAGCCTGGGCATCTTTCTGCAATCTTTCAACGATTTTCATCATATGCCCTTCCTTATCCAATTCTCTTCCGTGCCCATTGGAGTTCGATCCTTCAAATCCCAAGTTGACATCCCTTCCTTCTCTTTCATTCTCTAAATTGGAGGCAATCCACACCTCTTCCATTTCTATACTTGACGTCGATTCACGACTGTCCTGACACTCATTGAACTCTGCACACACAACGTGCAGTCAACCGAAATTTTTCAGGCCTTAAACCCATAATAAAACTACAACATTCATAAACCAACGCGAATAAGAAAATGTTTCGATTCCATGAATTTTCTGAGCTCTGTTTGGCTCTGCAATTTTCGGGTCATAGCCCCCTTTTTCTTAGTCCCCAACCCATGCATCCATGGGCCATGATCAAATGTTAAACTGTTAGGTGATACAAGGCTCTCCAAACAAAACTTTGGGTTTCGGGATTTTGGGGTTTCGGGTTTCGGGGTTTTGGTCCCAAAGGTTCTTGCACTCGCTTACTTCTCTAACTTCTGACTCTCAAACTTCCGACCTCTCTCCCCCTAGGTCCACAAAACAACTATCACCAACCAAGGTAGTGACACATGGTGTCCTTAAGAAGGTCCACATCACTTCTGACGATGTCATAGGGTCCCACCACTTTCACTTTTCGTTTAAGAGTTTCGGGCATCGGGATTTCGTGCATCCACACATTTTGAACTTCCATTTGCTGAAATTATGAAATTACGTTCTATTCATCTACTTGATCCAATGGTCAAGCTCCTCTCCTATGATCTATGGTGTAGATCATTTCAGGATTTCAGAGTTTCGGGTTTCGGAGGTGTTCACCTCTCCTCACTTCCCATATCTCGACTTTGTGAAATCCAAAAGGTTCTTGTGACTAACTCGAGTGTGACTCCAAAAGATCTAATGATCGAGCCATCCTCCCAGATGTACGATATATATCTTCTCAGGTTTTCTGGGTTCTGTTTCCTAGCGTTCCCCACTTTTTCCCGACAACCGAACTCCCAAAAGGCTTCTTGGATATCCTTCTGGCACCTTCTTTGGATCTAACGGTCGTAAGGGATCTCCTTTCCTCCCGATCAGATCCAACGGCTCCAACACTTCATGCGTTGAGCTCTCTCTCTCCCCATGGCCATATACCACACTGACTGCGGGTTTTATAATACCGCTACACCTCCTGAGCTTTTTAAGACAACCAAGTGACTCCTTGGCACTCAGGAACATTCAAAGGTCCAAAAAAATTGGTTCTTCCAAACATGGTTCCCACCTGAACTTCGGGTTCAATGACCCCTTATCTAGCCCATTCAGGTTCAATGTTGTAAACCACGCTCTGATACCATATTGTAACGTCCCCGACCGTTATCCCACTGGCTGTGGAAAACGCTACTGCATGGAACAACATTCTCATACTTATGTAATATGCATTTAAATAAAGTTAAATGGCTTAATAGAGTAACATATAATTACTACGATCATACAGAATTAATGAAATTTACAGTAAGCATCATCACAATGAAATGCATGATAATATAGTAAGTGTCACATACTAACATCACATATAAATTAAGTACAACATTAATACTTATCTTTGAAGCTATAGTAACTCCACCTACCATGTGCAGACCTTCCACGAACCTCCCAGCCTTAGACCACGATACTCAACACTCTTAGTAGTGGGTCACCCCTGAGCTAGGACCAAGCTCCACCCAAGGTAAGGGAATCCTAAACTAGGCTGAGGTTACAGGGAAACTGCAAAAAATAACTGGAAGGATTCTTCCCAGGATGCCTTCTTACGTCCACTACTCACGGAATCTCATTCCCCACATGTCTGTTCCTCTCGGGAGTATACACCTTCACAAGCATAGTCCATCAGTGCTTCACCTCCCTCTCTAGGCCTCAACAACAAGCCAAATCAGGAAGTCTCAGATCTCCGTAGCTGGTGCTGGACTCTCTCTGGGAGAAAACCACTTCCCAATAGACTCCTTGACCTGGAAAGAGCTACTCACAGGCCTGACAACCTGCCTCTTCAACCACAGGCCTAACCACCCGACTCTTCCACCAACTTCCACTTCAATTCCCACAAGGTGAGGATAACAACAACAATAATAACAATTCAGTTAACTCACGGGTGATAGTAGCAACAGAAATTTGGGTATGGACATCCAAAAATGATGACATACCACACTAAGACACAACACGGTTCAAGCCATATCCAAGATGTTTCGTCTTCACAATAAAACAACACAGGTCGACTTCACAGTTTTCTATTTTCAGAGATGCGTGAGGTTATGCAAAGGTCGATCCTAGAGCTCAACAAAATTCAGGGAGGATGTGAAAATGGATAGGGAACAATATTCTCGTGAGGGTTTCCTTCACTATGCACGGGTATGTAGAGGCAAACACATAGGCAAAACGGTTCAGATGCCCCAGATCCCCACGAACTCAGGCAGAGGATGACATAATGAGGAGCGAACCCCCTCCACGACTGACTTCTGCAACTTTTAACTGGTTGTGCCTGGGCCAACACATGTCACCCATGAAGCTGCATGCGCTCCATCAACATGCGTTCCTCTCCAGGAACTTAGGACAACACTCAAAATTGTCCACCTTAGTTTTAAAGAAATAATAATAATAAATTATTATCCCTTTCTAGAGGTAAGCCCCCTAGATTAGCCCCTAAGCCCAACACTTAGCCTTTCTTTCCACCTTTCAGCCCCCATTCCCTTACCCACTCTGTGGAAGCTTAGTTCCCCATCAATCATTCATCGCGGTCGGTCTACACACAACAGTGTTCATATTTTTATTAACGTTCTGCATAATTACATACACAAAAATAGGCTCCTGGCCTTAACACTTAGGCTCTTTGGCCTAATAAACTCATAGGCCTTACCAACTTATCAATACTCGTCTCACCAACCTACAAAACATGATTTAAAATTCATAAACATGATTACAACAGGGCTCGTCCTTGGGGATATTACACTTAGGTTGGAGGGTGATCCCATTGTAAATAAGTGGGAGGTGTTTGAAAGCTCATAAAGTCCTATTTCTACTTGATTGGGTATGAAGAGGGCTAGTGGATCTATTGACATTATTTTCAACAAGAAGGAAGGGAAAATTGTGCAAGAGTACACCTATGAGTAAAACATATGGCCATTATGTTGGGTATATTTCCTAATAACCCACACGTTCTCCTCAAGTATATAGGTGGTCTACAAACACTACAACAATTTACCCTTTTAGTAGTGGTTTATTCTTGCGACAGTCTTGCCAAAACCATCTCTAAATGTTTTTTAAGGGATTTCCAAGAATGTTTTAATAATCGTACCCAAAAGTCATGAAAATTGATGTTTTGGAGGTGGTTTCCACCTCCAAAAATTCAATTCCCATAATTTTTAGGGAATGTTTTCAAAACACCACCACTAAATCTATTTTTAGGGGTGATTTTATGAAAACTGCCCTTAAAATTAATGAGAATTTGTTAAGCCCTAAATAGTGGCACACTACCCCTTAATTGTGGCATATTACATTAGTAATGTTATTTTATTTATGTCGGCTTGGGTCCATTAGTTGTAATTGTACCTCCCAATCTCCTATATATACCAAGGAGACATCTTCATTTGGGATCATCTTGTATTTGGACATTTATGTGGTGTATAAGGAGGTTTCCCCCTCGAAGAGGCTTATTATCTGAATTTATCTCTTTTTCAAGGCGTTGAGTACTTATTCTGAGGTTTTTCTATGCTATATTGATATCTGGTTCTTAAGATTTGGTATCAGAGTTGAAGGTCTAGGGGTTTCGCTGCTACATCTGAGACACCTTGGAATTTTTTCTATAAGTTTATTTCTACGCTGTTTCAGAAGGAACCCCTTAGAGGATATTTAGTAGACGAATCAAGGTACGTTGGGTTAAAATTTCATCTCCATAAGCCTTATACTTTCAGATATACAACCCGTGTAAGATAGGGTTATGGAATCATCATGAATTGAGTCATCACAAAATTTTCACTATAAAATTGTTTCTGTAACGTTTCAGACTCTGAAATCCTTAGGATATTCACATAAATTATTGAAGTAGCTGTGATAAAAAATTCATCTTCTGGGTCATCTTACATTTGTAGATACACCTTGTGGAAGATAGGGTACATGACTAGTCCTATTGACTAGTCTCAAGCAGGTGTTCCAGGTAAAACAATCATAAATTATTCCTAGAGTATCCAAATTGAGTGAGACCAATTGAATTGGATAGTGGACAATATGTAATATTTCTAGTACAATATTCATAATTTTATATCAATTATTTTGTGCGGGTAATGCTATACAAGTGAGATCTCCTGGAAAGGAAAAAAATAATCAAGATGTGGGGAATTTACCATAAATTCCACTTGAAACATCCAATTTTGATTAGACCTGTGGAATTGCAGAGAAAAAATATCATAGAACTACAAAAAATAAATTTTCATACCTAGAAGGGTTGAAATTTTGGAGATACAATAGAAGAAAGATTGTCTAGTAGAACCACCTCAAAATCAAGGTTTAAAAGTGATACTTGGACAACATGGCACCAAAAAAGGGAACACATACACCAAATAAGCCTCCAGACAGTCCTACTTGGACTCTTGATGAAGGTGAAGAAATGCGTAGGGACATAAATAATTTACAAAAGAAGATAGTGACAAAAGATGAACTACAAGGGATGATGGATGGTTTAAAAAGGGAGATCATGGAAGGATTGAAAAATTTCCTAATAGAGAGGACACCTGAAGTGAAAATGTACCCCATTAAATTCATGATGAGGACATAAGGAAGATGAATCAATAATGGAGAAACTCCAACTTTGGGTTGAATACCAACCACGTTCCTAATATTGATATGAGGAAGTTTGATGGAAAGGACCCAATCACATGGATACTTCAGGTGGAGCAATTCTTTGATCTACATGATGTGCCACATACACAAAAGGTACGAATTTCTTCTTTATATTTAGAACCCAATAAATTTGTGTGGTATCGATGGCTTTGTTCTTGCAAATCACTCGTCACTTGGACAATTTTCACGGAAGAAATGATAGCACACTATGAGGATAC
>JZKD02S1673524.1:147694-174218 GCA_000966675.3 Picea glauca
AGAAGAGGTATAGGGGAGCGCTCTCCTCCAAAACTTAGTTTTTTGAGTGTTTTCAGATGGAAAAAGGTTCATGAGCCCAGTTAACCTTTCCTCCTCTTCCAAATCAAGTGTTTGAAATGTGCCAAGTGTCCTCTTGATGTCATTTACAGGCACGACATAGGCATGATGGCAATATTCTTTCTTTAACACTTGCGACACTTGTAAGAAAAATGTGACACTTTTAAGCAAAATGCGACACTTGCGACATTTGTAATGATGAAACTTGTGACACTATCAAAGTGAGTATTTTTTATGTGTAAAAATCCCTACAAAAAAATAAGTGGTTGGCCAAAATGTTGGGTTATGATTATGAAATCATATACAAAAAGGGAAAATATAATATAGTAGTTGATGCATTGTCAAGATAACATGAGGAGGATGGATCCCTCTTTTCCTTATCCTTACTGGTACCTGATTAGATTGAAGAAGTACGCCAAGAGTGGTTAACACACCTGACTCTCTCCAAGATAATTCATTGCCTTCATGAGGACCCTAATCCTCCCATAAAATACACTTGGCAGGTAAATATTCTCATATATAAGGATTGCTTGGTTTTATCACCCTCTTCATCACTAAAGTCGAGGCTCTTAAATGAGTTGCACTCATCAACTATTGTGGTCACTTGGGGTTCCAAAATACATATTCACATGTCCATCATTCTTCTTTTGGGGAAGGCATGAAGAAGGATATCTTTCACTTTGTCACAAAATGTGAGGTGTGCCAACGTAATAAAGGTGAAACTATCAAGATTCCAGGTGCCCTAAAACCCATACCCATTCCATATTATATGTGGAAACAAATCTCCATGTATTTTATAGTGGGCCTTCCTAAAGTTGGGAACAAGTCTTTCATCATGGTGGTGGCTTATCGCCTCTCCAAGTATTCTCATTTTGGTGCATTACCCCACACTTTCACATCAGCACTAGTAGCACAAGCTTTCCTTGATCAGATTTTCAAGTTACATGGGATGTCCATCTCTATTGTCTTTGATCGTGACCCAAATTTCACCAATACACTTTGGCAAGAGTTGTTTAAATTGTGGCGAACCCAATTGAACATGAGCATAGCCTATCACCCCCAGTTTGATGGCCAAATAGAAGTGGTCAACAAATGTTTGGAAACCTACTTGTAGTGTTTTTCTTCAGAAAAACAACACCAGTGAGTGCAATGGATCCTCTTGGAAGAATGGTGGTACAATACTTCCTATCATATGACCACTAAAATGAACCCATATGAAGCAGTGTATGGCCAATGCCCACCTACATTCACTACCTATATTCTAAGAAAATAAAAGGTACAATCTATTGATACAGTGTTGCAAGGTCGCACAACCACCCTAGCATCTCTGAAGGATATCCTCCACATGGACCAAAATCACATGAAGCAAAAAGGGGACCAACATCGTTCATAAATGGTTTTTCAGGAAGGTGACCAGGTGTTTCTTTGGCTCCAACCTTACAATCAAACATCTCTCAAATCTCAAGGACATCAAAAGTTGGAACCCAATTTTTATGAGCCCTACAATATCATCAAGTGTATTGGTTCAATGGCCTACAAATTGGCCCTTCCTGCTACTTCTAAAATTCATCTGGTGTTCCATGTCTCTTGTATGAAGAAAGTGGAGGGACAAAATTGCAGGGTCCAAACCATCCTTTGGAATTAGATGAAGAAAGATCACTTTGTCTTCAACCAGAAGCAATCCTCAATCACCTTGAATGTCAATTGTGTGGAAAAAATATCAAGGAAGTGTTGATCAAGTGGAAGGACACATCACCCAAGGATGTGACCTAGGAACCAGTGGTCATAGTCCAACATTTTCCACACCTACAACGTTGAGTACAAGGTTTCTTTTGAAGGGGGAGGGCATGTTAGGATCTAATCCTAACCCCTCTCCATGGGTCATTAGTTAGTAGGATATGTTTTATATGTAATAAAGGTCAGCATTAGTTAATAAGACCTAATAAATATAGGAGAATAAGTCAATGTGATAAGACCTAATAGAAGCTTTCGCTTCTAGAAAGATCTTCCTCTAGAAGTTTCCTTAGAAGGTAGAATTAGTATAAATAAGATTAGGAGAAATTGGATATTTTTATCTTGGATATTATTGTAATAGAGATCTATTATGCTGGGGGTTTCCCCCTCGAAGAGGCAATTGAACATTGGTATCATTAAAAAAGGTGATCTTTCTGGTGTTATTATGGTATTATCTTGATATTGTTATGGATATAGCATTGTTGGTCTTCCATTGCTTGATAAATATTTATGTTCTGCATACTATATTATATCTAGAATGTTGCAAGAATTCACTTCTAATGAATTCAATTGTTATTTTGAAAAGCATGGGACCAAGAGACAATTTGTTATTGTCAGAACCCCTCAATAGAATGGAGTATTAAGAAGAATGAACAAAAAAGTTCAAGAAATGGCCAAGGCCATGCTTGATGAATCAAAAATATCCAGAACCTTTTGGGGAGAAGTTTTTCAAACTGGAGTTAACATTCTCAATAAATCACAGATAAGAGTAAACAGTTATGAAACTCCTTATGAGTTATGTCATGGCAGACCAACATCAACAAAGCACTTAAAAATATTTGGAAGCAAATGCTATATTGAAAGAAATGAAGACAACTTAGGTAAGTTTGAATCTAGAGATGATGAAGGTATCATGTTAGGATAGTCCTTCAAAAGTAAAGGATACANATATCTAGAATGTTGCAAGAATTCACTTCTAATGAATTCAATTGTTATTTTGAAAAGCATGGGACCAAGAGACAATTTGTTATTGTCAGAACCCCTCAATAGAATGGAGTATTAAGAAGAATGAACAAAAAAGTTCAAGAAATGGCCAAGGCCATGCTTGATGAATCAAAAATATCCAGAACCTTTTGGGGAGAAGTTTTTCAAACTGGAGTTAACATTCTCAATAAATCACAGATAAGAGTAAACAGTTATGAAACTCCTTATGAGTTATGTCATGGCAGACCAACATCAACAAAGCACTTMAAAATATTTGGAAGCAAATGCTATATTGAAAGAAATGAAGACAACTTAGGTAAGTTTGAATCTAGAGATGATGAAGGTATCATGTTAGGATAGTCCTTCAAAAGTAAAGGATACAAGTTCTACAACAAAATACGCCAAAATATAGTTGAGAGTATATATGTCAAGGTAGATGAAGGACCATTTCATCTAGTGAGACACCAACAATATGATGACCTGGATGAAGAACCAATTATAAATTAACCAAAAAATGATAGTATGAATGAGAATAAGGAAGCAGAGGATTCAAAATAAGAGGATAGAATGGAAACATCACAACCAAAGACCCCATCAAGGTATGTTCAAAAACATCATCCAAAAAGTTAGATTCTTGGAAATAAGGAAATAGGTGTAAAAACTAGAAGACAACTTATATATACATCTACCTCTGCAAATTTTGCATTGTTTTCCATGATTGGACCCCAAACTTTTGTGCAAGAAAGATAGGATGATCACTGGGTCAAAACCATGAATGAAGAACTAGACCAAATAGAGAAAAATAATACTTGGGATCAGGGGTGATTTTAAGGATGGAAATTTATATTAAAATGTAGAAACTTGGGCTAATCTTATTAGTCCTTAATATGCAAAATGTAAAATGTTTGGCAATACTTTTATAAAAATATTCATATTTCTAAGGATTTAATATACTTTGTATAAAGTTTTGGCGATTTTTGAGGTAAAATAATTTTATTCCATGAAATTTGGGCAAATAATTTTAAGAAAAAATGGAAATTGTTTCTACCTTTTTTTTGTTGGCAAATCAAACATTCTGCCACAAACCTTTGAACATCAGTTTTAAGACCATCCCAAGAAAATTCCTTCTTGACCCTATGGTAGGTTTTCAAAAATTTTGAGTGCCCTCGTACCAGAGAGGTGTGCAATTCCAATAGTACCTTTTGTTTGAGTTGGGAGTTATTACATAAATGTAAGCGATCATTATACCATAGTGAATCATTTTCCATGTAAATGTATTTGATGCACTGGAATCTTGTTGCAACCTTTGAATGAGATTCCACGCATTTTCCTCATTCTTCCATTCATCTCTTTCTTCTATTATCCAATAGGGTTGGATGATCGAGATAGCACAGAGAAAGGCCTCAACATCTTCATCCTTTCTTGAGAGTGCATCTCCCACAACATTTTTCTTCCCTTTTTTGCAGACGATTTCAAAATCATAACCCAATATATTGGTCACCCATTTTTGTTGTTCTTCTGAAGATAGTCTTTGTTCCAAGAAGTATTTAAGACTATCATGATCTGTTTTGACCTTGAAGTGCCAACCTATTAGGTAAGGGTTCCATTTCTTCAATGCATGTAGTATTTCCATAATTTCCTTCTCATAAATGGGTTTGTGTAAGTTTTTTCCCTTGAGTCGCCGACTTTCAAAAGCTAGGGGCATTCCTTCTTGCATTCGAACAAAACCAATTCCATTTTCCGAGGCATCACATTCCACAATAAAGGTTTTTGTGAAGTCTAGAGTGGTCAAGACAGGAGCTTTGCACATCACCTCTTTAAGTTGTTCAAAATCTCTAGTTTCCTCTGGAGTCCATGAAAATGCATCCTTCTTAGTTAGTGTCGTTAAAGGTGTTTCTATTCTTCCATAGTGTCAAACAAACTTGCGGTAGTAACCTGTAAAACCCAAAAATCCTCTAAGATTCTTCAATGTTTTTNATTCTTGGAAATAAGGAAATAGGTGTAAAAACTAGAAGACAACTTATATATACATCTACCTCTGCAAATTTTGCATTGTTTTCCATGATTGGACCCCAAAATTTTGTGCAAGAAAGCTAGGATGATCACTGGGTCAAAGCCATGAATGAAGAACTAGACCAAATAGAGAAGAATAATACTTGGGATTAGGGGTGATTTTAAGGATAGAAATTTATATTAAAATGTAGAAACCTGGGCTAGTCTTACTAGTCCTTAATATGAAAAATGTAAAATGTTTGGCAATACTTTTATAAAAATATTCAAATTTCGAAGGATTTAATATACTTTGTATAATTTTTTGGCGAATTTTGAGGAAAAATAATTTTATTCCATGAAATTTGGGCAAATAATTTTCAGAAAAAATGGAAATTGTTTCTACCTTTTTTTTTTGTCAAATCAAACATTCTTCCACAAACCTTTGAACATCAATTTTAAGGCCATCCCAAGAAAATTCCTTCTTGACCCTATGGTAGGTTTTCAAAAATTCTAAGTGCCCTCATACCAGAGAGGTTTGCAATTCCAATAGTACCTTTTGTTTGAGTTGGGAGTTATTACATAAATGTAAGCGATCATTGTACCATAGTGAATCATTTTTCCAAATGTATCTGATGCACTGGAATCTTGTTGCAACCTTTGAATGAGAGTCCACACATTTTCCTCATTCTTCCATTCATCTCTTTCTTCTATTATCCAATCGGGTTGGATGATCGAGATAGCACAGAGAAAGGCCTCAACATCTTCATCCTTTCTTGAGAGTTCATCTCCCACAACATTTTGCTTCCCTTTTTTACAGACGATTTCAAAAGCATAACCCAATATATTGGTCACTCATTTTTGTTGTTCTTTTGAAGATAGTCTTTGTTCCAAGAATCATTTAAGACTATCATGATCTGTTTTGACCTTGAAGTGCCAACCTATTAGGTAAGGGTGCCATTTCTTCAATGCATGTAATATTTCCATCATTTCCTTCTCATAAATGGGTTTGTGTAAGTTTTTTCCCTTGAGTGGCCAACTTTCAAAATCTAGGGGAATTCCTTCTTGCATTCGAACAAAACCAATTCCATTTCCTGAGGTATCACATTCCACAATAAAGGTTTTTGTGAAGTCTAGAGTGGTCAAGACAGGAGATTTGCACATCACCTCTTTAAGTTGTTCAAAATATTTAGTTTCCTCTGGAGTCCATGAAAATGCATCCTTCTTAGTTAGTGTCATTAAAGGTGTTGCTATTCTTCCATAGTGTCGAACAAACTTGCGGTAGTAACCTGTCAAACCCAAAAATCATCTAAGATTCTTCAATGTTTTTGGAATCGGCTAGTCCATCATGACCTTAATCTTGTTAGTGTCTAACTTGACACCTTCATGAGATACAATATGACCCAAATACTCTACCTCCTTCACCCCAAAAAAACATTTGGACGGTTTTTCATATAGTTGTTTCTCCTTTAGTAGTTGTAGCACCTTGTCAACATGTCGCACATGATCCTCCCACAACTTGTTATAGATTAGTATATCATCAAAAAATACTAACACAAATTTTCGAAGGAAGGGATTGAAAATGGAATTCATTAACCCTTGGAATGTGGAAGGTGCATTTGTAAGGCCAAAAGGCATGACCAAAAATTCATAATGGCCTTCATGAGTTCGGAATGTTGTTTTTGGGATATCTTCTTCCTTAATTATAATATGATGATACCCTGAACGAAGATCCAAATTTGTGAAATAGATTTCTCCATGTAGTTCATTTAACAATTCAACAATGATGGGAATGGGAAACTTATCTTTAATAGTGATCTTGTTGAGCTCTCTATAATCTAGACACATATGCCATGATCCATCTTTCTTGAGTACCATTACCACTGGTGTAGAGTAATAACTTTGGCTAGGTCTAATAATGCTAGCCTCTAACATTTCGTCAACCATACACTCAATTTCACTCTTCTGGGAATAAGGGTATCTGTACGGACTAATGTTAGGAGGAAAACTCCCAGGAATTAGGTGAATAGCATGATCATGATTTCGAGTGGGTGGAAGACCTTTGGGAATATCTTCAAATACTTTGTAATGCTTATCAATGATCCCTTGGAGATCTAGGGGAATATATGGATTATATGTTTGAACATATAGTGAGCATAGTTGTGCAATTACACCTTGATGCCCCTTTTTAAATAATTTTTTCATGCCATTAGAGATTATCACCTTACTGGGTTTCCCTATGATACCTCTTAACTCAATTTATTTTCCTTCCAATGAAAATTTCATGAAAATTTCCTAAAAATTAAAAGTCATTGTTCCTAATGATTGTAACCATTGGATTCCTAGTACGAAATCANGGGTCAAAACCATGAATGAAGAACTAGACCAAATAGAGAAAAATAATACTTGGGATCAGGGGTGATTTTAAGGATGGAAATTTATATTAAAATGTAGAAACTTGGGCTAATCTTACTAGTCCTTAATATGCAAAATGTAAAATCTTTGGCAATACTTTTATAAAAATATTCAAATTTCTAAGGATTTAATATACTTTGTATAAAGTTTTGGCGATTTTTGAGGTAAAATAATTTTATTCCATGAAATTTAGGCAAATAATTTTTAGAAAAAATGGAAATTGTTTCTACCTTTTTTTTGTTGGCAAATCAAACATTCTGCCACAAACCTTTGAACATTAGTTTTAAGGCCATCCCAAGAAAATTCCTTCTTGACCCTATGGTAGGTTTTCAAAAATCCTGAGTGCCCTCGTACCGGAGAGGTGTGCAATTCCAATAGTACCTTTTGTTTGAGTTGGGAGTTATTACATAAATGTAAGCGATCATTGTACCATAGTGAATCATTTTTCCAAGTAAATGTATCTAATGCACTGGAATCTTGTTGCAACCTTTGAATGAGAGTCCACACATTTTCCTCATTCTTCCATTCATCTCTTTCTTCTATTATCTAATCGGGTTGGATGATCGAGATAGCACAGAGAAAGGCCTCAACATCTTCATCCTTTCTTGAGAGTGCATCTCCCACAACATTTTGCTTCCCTTTTTTACAGATGATTTCAAAATCATAATCCAATATATTGGTCACCCATTTTTATTGTTCTTCTGAAGATAGTCTTTGTTCCAAGAAGTATTTAAGAATATCATGATCTGTTTTGACCTTGAAGTGACAACCTATTAGGTAAGGGTGCCATTTCTTCAATGCATGTAGTATTTCCATCATTTCCTTCTCATAAATGGGTTTGTGTAAGTTTTTTCCCTTGAGTGGCCGACTTTCAAAAGCTAGGGGCATTCCTTTTTGAATTCGAACAAAACCAATTCCATTTCCCGAGGCATCACATTCCACAATAAAGGTTTTTGTGAAGTCTAGAGTGGTCAAGACATGAGCTTTTCACATCACCTCTTTAAGTTGTTCAAAATCATTAGTTTCCTCTGGAGTCCATGAAAATGCATCCTTCTTAGTTAGTGTTGTTAAAGGTGTTTCTATTCTTCCATAGTGTCAAACAAACTTGCGGTAGTAACCTGTCAAATCCAAAAATCCTCTACGATTCTTCAATGTTTTTGGAATCGGCTAGTCCATCATGACCTTAATCTTGTTAGTGTCTAACTTGACACCTTCATGAGATACAATATGACCCAAATACTCTACCTCCTTCACCCCAAAAAAACATTTGGATGGTTTTGCTTATAGTTGTTTCTCCTTTAGTAGTTGTAGCACCTTGTCAACATGTCGCACATGATCCTCCCACGACTTGATATAGATTAGTATATCATCAAAAAATACTAACACAAATTTTCGAAGGAAGGGATTGAAAATGGAATTCATTAACCCTTGGAATGTGGAAGGTGCATTTGTAAGGCCAAAAGGCATGACCAAAAATTCATAACGGCCTTCATGAGTTCGGAATGTTGTTTTTGGGATATCTTATTCCTTATTTATAATCTGATGATACCCTGAACGAAGATCCAAATTTGTGAAATAGATTGCTCCATGTAGTTCATTTAACAGTTCATCAATGATGGGAATGGGAAACTTATCTTTAATAGTGATCTTGTTGAGCTCTCTATAATCTGGACACATATGCCATGAGCCATATTTCTTGAGTAGCATTACCACCGGTGCAGAGTAATAACTTCGGCTAGGTCTAATAATGCCAGCCTCTAACATTTCGTCAACCATACACTCAATTTCACTCTTCTAGGAATAAGGGTATATGTGCGGCCTAATGTTAGGAGGAAAACTCCTAGGAATTAGGTGAATAGCATGATCATGATTTCGAGTGGGTGGAAAACCTTTGGGAATATCTTCAAATACTTTGTAATGTTTATCAATGATCCCTTGGAGATCTAGGGGAATATATGTCTTAGATGTTTGAACATATAGTAAGCATAGTTGTGCAATTACACCTTGATGCCCCTTTTTCAATAATTTTTTCATGCCATTAGAGATTATCACCTTACTGGGTTTCGTTGTGATACCTCTTAACTCAATTTCTTTTCCTTCCAATGAAAATTTCATGAAAAGTTCCTAAAAATTAAAAGCCATTGTTCCTAATGATTGTAACCATTGGATTCCTAGTACGACATCCGCACCACCCATGGGTATAGCAATCATTGGACTATTCAGTACATATTCCTCCATAGTAAGATTGATCTTATTGCATTTTCATAAGCAATTGATAGTTCCTCCATCTACAATCATTACTTGAAACTCTGGCGTTGGATATACAAAGCAATTGAGAGCTTTGGCTAATTTATAGTGAATGAAATTATGAGTACTACCAAAATAAATTAGGACTATTACCTTTTTCTTTTTGATATATCCTTCAATATTGAGAGTTTGAGGAATGCTAATTCCAGCCTATGCATTACACGATATCCTGGGAGTCAACTCTTCAAAAGAAATTGCTTCTACATTTTCATCTTAAGATGGTTCTTGTTCTTGTTCTTGTTCTTGTTCTTCTTCCTCTTCACAATCTATGTAGAATAATTTCTTCTCACCACACTTATGTCCCTTACTGTACTTGTTGTCATAATTAACGCATAAACCTTTTGTTTTTCTTTCCTCCAATTGTTGAGGTTTCAACCTTGTAGGTTGAGGTGTTTTAGAAGAAGGAACATTATTCTCTCGATAGATGTTAGGAGTGGGCCTTCTAGTATACATAGCCATATTTTTACTTTCCACATTTATTTCCACCCTAAATGCATTCTCCAATGATTTGGGTTCCCAAAGGCGAACCTCATGTTGAATGTTATCCTTTAAATTTCCTATGAATACATCAATCAAGTGATCATCTGGAATAATTGTTACCTTTATATTTAATCTTTGGAAGTTCTCAATGTTCTCTGTAACTGAACCCTTTTTCTTGAGATTTATCAATTGGCTAAAGAAGGTATTGCTCCTTGTATCCTCATAGTGTGCTATCATTTCTTCCGNGGAGAGCCTAAGTGTTAAGGCCAGGAGCCTGTTTTTGTATATGTAATTATGCAGAACGTTAATAAAAATATGAACACCGCTGCGTGTAGACCGACCATGATGAATGATTGATGGAGAACTAAGATTCCACAAAGTGGGTAAGGGAATGGGGCTAAAAGGTGGAAAGAAAGGCTAAGTGTTGGGCCTAGGGGCTAATCTAGGGGGCTTACCTCTAGAAAGGGATAATAATTTATTATTATTATTTCTTTAAAACTAAGGTGGACTATTTTGAGTGTTGTCCTAAGTTCCTGGAGAAGAACACATGCTGATGGAGCGCATGCAGCTTCATGGGTGACACGTATCGGCCCAGGAACATGCAGTTAAAAGCTGCAGAAGTCAGTCGTGGAGGGGGTTCGCTCCTCATTCTGTCATCCTCCGCCTGATTTCGCAGGGACCTGGGGCATTTTAACCGTTGTTCCTATGCGTATGCCTCTGCATACCCACGCACAGTGAAGGAAACCCTCACGGGAAGATTGTTCGCTATCCATTTTCCCATCCTCCGTGAATTTTGGTGAGCTCTGGTATTGACCTTTGCATAACCTCATGCATCTCTGAAAATAGAAAACCGTGAAACTGACCTATGTTGTTTTATTGTGAAGACGAAACATCCTAGATATGGCTCGAACCATGTTGTGTCTTAGTGTGGTCTGTTGTCGTTTTTGGATGTCCATACCCAAATTCCTGTTGTTCTTGTCACCCGTGAGTTAACCAAATTGCTATTTTTGTTGTTGTTATCCTCATCTTGTAGGAATTGAAGTGGAAGCTGGTGGAAGAGTCGAGTGGTTAGGCCTGTGGTTGAAGAGGCAGGTTGTCAGGCCTGTGAGTAGCTCTTTTCAGGTGAAGGAGTCTGTTTGGAAGTGGTTTTCTCCCAGAGAGAGTCCAACACCAGCTATGGAGCTCTGAGAGTTCCCGATCCAGCCTATTGTCGAGACCCAGAGAGGGAGGTTAAGCATTGATGGACTGTGCTTGTGAAGGTGTATACTCCCGGGTGGAACAGACATGTGGGGAATGAGAGTTCATGAGTAGTGGACGTAATAAGGCATCCTGGGAAGAATCCTTCTGGTTATTTTGTGCAGTTTCCCTGTAACCTCAACCTAGTTTAGGATTCCCTTACCTTGGGTGGAGCTTGGTCCCAGCTCAGGGGTGACCCACTGCCAAGAGTGATGAGCAGTGTGGTTTAAGGCTAGGAGGTTCATGGAAGGTCTTCACGTGGTAGGTGGAGTTACTACAGCTTCAAAGATAAGTATTAATGTTGTACTTAATTTATATGTGATGTTACTCTGTGATACTTACTATATTATCATGTATTTCATTGTGATGATGCTTAGTGTAGATTTCATTAATTCTGTATGATGACAATAATTATATGTTACTCTGTTAAGCCATTTAACTTCATTTAAATGCATATTACATAAGTATGAGAATGTTGTTTTGTGCAGTAGCATTTTCCACGGCCAGTGGGATGACGGTCGAGGGCGTTAAAATATGGTATCAGAGCGTGGTTTACAACATTGAACCTGAATGGGTTGGATAAGTGGTCATTGGACCCAAATTTCAGGTGGGAATCATGTTTGGAAGAACCAATTTTTTTGGACCTTTGAATGTTCCTAAGTGCCAGGGAGTCACTTGGCTATGTTACAAAGCTCAGGAGGTGTAGCGATATTATAAAACCTGCAGTCAATGTGGTATATGGCCATAGGGAGAGAGAGATATCAATGCATGAAGTGTTGGAGCCATTGGATCTGATCGGGAGGAAAGGAGATCCCTTATGACTGTTAGATCCAGAGAAGGTGCCGGAAGGATATCCGGGAATACTTTTGGGAGTTCGGTTGTCGGTAAAAAGCGGTGAACGTTGAGACACAGAACCTCGAAAACTCGAGAATATCTATGTCATAGATCTGGGAGGAGGGATCGATCATTAGATCTTGTGGATTCACGCTCAATTTAGTCGTGAGAACCTTTTGGATTTCACAAAGTTGGGAGATGGGAAGTGAGGAGAGGTGAACACCTCTGAAACCCAAAACCCCAAAATNTTTAATGGGGTACATTTTCACTTCAGGTGTCCTCTCTATTAGGAAATTTTTCAATCCTTCCATGATCTCCCTTTTTAAACCATCCATCATCCCTTGTAGTTCATCTTTTGTCATTGTCTTCTTTTGTAAATTATTTATGTCCCTACGCATTTCTTCACCTTCATCAAGAGTCCAAGTAGGACTGTCTGGAGGCTTATTTGGTGTATATGTTCCCTTTTTTGGTGGCATGTTGGCCAAGTATCACTTTTAAACCTTGATTTTGACATGGTTCTGCTAGACAATCTTTCTTCTATTGTATCTCCAAAATTTCATCCCTTCTCGGTATGAAAAATTATTTTTTATAGTTCTATGATATTTCTTCTCTGCAATTCCACAGGTCTGATCAAAATTAGATGTGCCAAGTGCAATTTATGGTAAATTCCCCACATCTTGATTATTTTTTTCCTTTCCAGGAGATCTCACTTGTATAGTGTTCCCTACATAAAATAATTGATATAAAATTATGAATATTGTACTAGAAATACTACATACTGTCCACTATCCAATTCAACTGGTCTCACTCAATTTGGATACTCTAGGAATAATTTATGATTGTTTTACCTGGAACACCTGCTTGAGACTAGTCAATAGGACTAGTCATATACCCTATCTTCCACAGGGTGTATCTACAAATGTATGATGACCCAGAAGATGAATTTTTTATCACAACTACTTTAATAATTTATGTGAATATGCTATGGATTTCAGAGTCTGAAACGTTACAGAAACAATTTTATAGTGAAAATTCTGCGATGACTCAATTCATGATGATTCCAGAACCCTATCTTACACAGGTTGTATATATGAAAGTATAAGGCTTATGGAGCTGAAATTTTAACCCAGCGTACCTTTATCCGTCTACTAAATATCCTCTAAGGGGTTCCTTCTGAAACAACATATAAATAAACTTATAGCAAAAATTCCAAGGTGTCTTAGATGTCGCAACGAAACCCCTAGACCTTCAGCTCTGATACCAAATCTTAAGAACCAGATATCAATATAGCATAGAAAAACCTCAGAATAAGTACTCAACGCCTTGAAAAAGAGATAAATTTAGATAATAAGCCTCTTCAAGGGGGCAACCTCCTTATACACCACATAAATGTCCAAATACAATATGATCCCAAATGAAGATGTCTCCTTTGTATATATAGGAGATTGGGAGGTACAATTACAACTAATGGACCCAAGCCAACATAAATAAAATAACATTACTAATGTAATATGCCACAATTAAGGGGTAATGTGCCACTATTTAGGGCTTAACAAATTCTCATTAATTTTAAGGGTAGTTTTCATAAAATCACCCCTAAAAATAGATTTAGTGGTGGTGTTTTGAAAACATTGCCTAAAAATTACGGGAATTGAATTTTTGGAGGTGGAAACCACCTCCAAAACATCAATTTTCATGACTTTTGGGTACGATTATTAAAACATTCTTGGAAAGCCCTTAAAAAAAATTTAGAGATGGTTTTGGCAAGACTGTTGCAAGAATAAACCACTACTAAAAGGGTAAATTGTTGTAGTGTTTGTAGACCACCTATATACTTGAGGAGAACATGTGGGTTATTAGAAGATATACCCAATATAATGGCCATATTTTTTACTCATAGGTGTACTCTTGCACACTTTTCCCTTCCTTCTTGTTGAAAATAATGCCAATAGATCCACTAGACCTCTTCATACCCAATCAAGTAGAAATAGGACTTTATGAGATTTCAAACACCTCCCACTTATTTACTATGGGATCACCCTCCAACCTAAGTGTAATATCCCCAAGGATGAGCCCTGTTGTAATCATGTTTATGAATTGTAAATCATGTTTTGTAGGTCGGTGAGTCGAGAATTGATAAGTTGGTAAGGCTTATGAGTTTATTAGGCCGGAGAGCCTAAGTGTTAAGGCCAGGAGCCTGTTTTTGTATATGTAATTATGCAGAACGTTAATAAAAATATGAACACCGCTGCGTGTAGACCGACCATGATGAATGATTGATGGAGAACTAAGATTCCACAAAGTGGGTAAGGGAATGGGGCTAAAAGGTGGAAAGAAAGGCTAAGTGTTGGGCCTAGGGGCTAATCTAGGGGGCTTACCTCTAGAAAGGGATAATAATTTATTATTATTATTTCTTTAAAACCAAGGTGGACAATTTTGAGTGTTGTCCTAAGTTCCTGGAGAAGAACACATGCTGATGGAGCGCATGCAGCTTCATGGGTGACATGTATCGGCCCAGGAACATGCAGTTAAAAGCTGCAGAAGTCAGCCGTGGAAGGGGTTCGCTCCTCATTCTGTCATCCTCCGCCTGATTTCGCAGGGACCTGGGGCATTTTAACCGTTGTGCCTATGCGTATGCCTCTGCATACCCACGCACAGTGAAGGAAACCCTCACGGGAAGATTGTTCGCTATCCATTTTCCCATCCTCCGTGAATTTTGGTGAGCTCTGGTATCGACCTTTGCATAACCTCATGCATCTCTGAAAATAGAAAACCATGAAACCGACCTATGTTGTTTTATTGTGAAGACGAAACATCCTAGATATGGCCCGAATCGTGTTGTGTCTTAGTGTGGTCTGTTGTCGTTTTTGGATGTCCATACCCAAATTCCTGTTGTTCTTGTCACCCGTGAGTTAACCGAATTGCTATTTTTGTTGTTGTTATCCTCATCTTGTAGGAATTGAAGTGGAAGCTGGTGGAAGAGTCGAGTGGTTAGGCCTGTGGTTGAAGAGGCAGGTTGTCAGGCCTGTGAGTAGCTCTTTTCAGGTGAAGGAGTCTGTTTGGAAGTGGTTTTCTCCCAGAGAGAGTCCAACACCAGCTATGGAGCTCTGAGAGTTCCCGATCCAGCCTATTGTCGAGACCCAGAGAGGGAGGTTAAGCATTGATGGACTGTGCTTGTGAAGGTGTATACTCCCGGGTGGAACAGACATGTGGGGAATGAGAGTTCATGAGTAGTGGGTGTAATAAGGCATCCTGGGAAGAATCCTTCTAGTTATTTTGTGCAGTTTCCCTGTAACCTCAACCTAGTTTAGGATTCCCTTACCTTGGGTGGAGCTTGGTCCCAGCTCGGGGGTGACCCACTGCCAAGAGTGATGAGCAGTGTGGTTTAAGGCTAGGAGGTTCATGGAAGGTCTGCACGTGGTAGGTGGAGTTACTACAGCTTCAAAGATAAGTATTAATGTTGTACTTAATTTATATGTGATGTTAGTCTGTGATACTTACTATATTATCATGTATTTCATTGTGATGATGCTTAGTGTAGATTTCATTAATTCTGTATGATGGCAATAATTATATGTTACTCTGTTAAGCCATTTAACTTCATTTAAATGCATATTACATAAGTATGAGAATGTTGTTCTGTGCAGTAGCATTTTCCACGGCCAGTGGGATGACGGCCGAGGGTGTTACAATATGGTATCAGAGCATGGTTTACAACATTGAACCTGAATGGGTTGGATAAGTGGTCATTGGACCCAAATTTCAGGTGGGAATCATGTTTGGAAGAACCATTTTTTTTGGACCTTTGAATGTTCCTAAGTGCCAGGGAGTCACTTGGCTATGTTACAAAGCTCAGGAGGTGTAGCGATATTATAAAACCTGCAGTCAATGTGGTATATGGCCATAGGGAGAGAGAGATATCAATGCATGAAGTGTTGGAGCCATTGGATCTGATCAGGAGGAAAGGAGATCCCTTATGACTGTTAGATCCAGAGAAGGTGCCGGAAGGATATCCGAGAATACTTTTGGGAGTTCGGTTGTCGGTAAAAAGCGGTGAACATTGAGACACATAACCTCAAAAACTCGAGAATATCTATGTCATAGATCTGGGAGGAGGGCTCGATCATTAGATCTTGTGGATTCACACTCAATTTAGTCGTGAGAACCTTTTGGATTTCACAAAGTCGGGATATGGGAAGTGAGGAGAGGTGAACACCTCTAAAACCCAAAACCCCAAAATCCCGAAATGATCTACACCATATATCATAGGAGAGGAGCTTGATCATTGGATCAAGTAGATGAATAGACCGTAATTTCAAAATTTTGGCAAACAGAAGTTCAAAATGTGTGGATGCATGAACTCCTGATGCCCGAAACTTTGAAACGAAAAGTGAAAGTGGTGGGACCCTATAACATCGTCAGAAGTGATATGGACCTTCTTAAGGACACCATGTGTCACTACCTTGGTTGGTGACAGTTGTGTTGTAGGCCCAGGGGGAGAGAGGTCAGAAATTTGGTAGTCGAGAGTTAGAGAGGGAAGCGAGTGCGAGAACCTCTGGGACCAAAACCCCGAAACCCGAAACCCCAAAATCTTGAAACCCAAAGTTTCATTTGGAAAGCCTTGTAGCACCTAGGAGTTTAGCGTTTGATCACAGCCCGTGGACGCATGGGTTGGGGACTAATAAAATGGGGGCTATCACCCAGAAATTACAGAGACAAACAGAGCTCAGAAAATTCATGGAATCAAAACATTTTCTTATTCGCGTTGGTTTATGAATGTTGTAGTTTTATTAAGGGTTTAAGGCCTAACAAATTTTAGTTGACTGCACGTTATGTGTGTAGAGTTCAATGAGTGTTAGGACAATCATGAATTGACGCTGAGTATAGAAATGGAAGAGGTGTGGATTGCCTCTAATTAAGAGAATGAAAGAGAAGGAAGGGATGTCAACTTGGGAGTTGAAGGATCGAACTCCAATGGGCACGGAAGAGAATTGGATAAGGAAGGGCACATGATGAAAATCATTGAAATATTGCAGAAATATGCCCAGGCTCACCGAGCCGATAGCCAAAATCTCATGAGGGTCAAGGATCAACAGGGTGAATTCAACTTAAAGATGTTGAAGAGCCTGGAAGGAATAGAAAGGAAATTTGAAAAGGAGGGTGACACAAGAAAAATAGGGAGTCACAGGACCCTTGAGAGAAAAAGAAGATTGAGGAGTGGTAGAAGACATCATATTCGATCCCCAAATAATTTTGGTAAGGAAGCACACACTAGTTCAATCCCATCCCCTACCAGAAAACATCGAATATCTGGAGTGGATGAATTGAAAGGGGAGATGAAAAAGATTAAGCCTCCTACGTTTGACGGAGAACATAAGAAGGAGGAAGATGTCGAAACATGGTTTCTTGGCATGAGGAAATATTTCCAACTACAGAATTATTCTTCTCATGCAAAAGGAAGAATTKTGATGTATCAACTAAAAGGAAAAGCATCCATGTGGTGGGATYAGCTTGTGCAGGTGCAACACATTAGAGAGAAAGATATCACTTGGAAGGAATTCAAGAGGTATTTCGAGAGGAAATAYCTGACTAAAAKATACTATGATAGAAATATGCAGGAGTTCTTCAAACTTAAGCTGGGMAGCATGACCATTGATGAATATGAACGAAGGTTTTTGGAATTACTGAAGTATGTTCCATTCATCAAAGATGAGGTTGTCAAGATTCAAAGGTGTTTGAGTGGACTACCACCTCCCATTGGTGACAAGATTCAGTATGATGATCCTAAGACTATGGAAGAAACAATAAGAAGAGTGAAATGATTATATGAACAACAAAGAGAAAAGCCTACCTTTCGAAAGGCTTTGGATGACCAGAAGAAGTTTAAGAAAGAATAGAGGCAGAAGGGAAACAAATCTCCCTTTTTCAAAAATAGTCCTCAAGGACATTCATCGTTTAGAGAGCCGAGAATGGTTCAAGTGGGGGAATAAAGGTCTAGACTGACACCCATTCAGTGTTGGGGTTGTAAAGATAACCACAAGTACAGAGATTGTCCCCATAAAAATGTTAAAGCAAGAGTTGTCCATAATGTTCAACAAGCTGAAACAGTGGAGGACATGGGCAGTAGAATGCCAAGGATCTATGTGGCTCTGGACAACAAGCAAGTTGAATTTCAGTCGCACATGATTGAAGTGGAAAGTATGATTAACAACCAACCATTTACTATTTTAATTGATTCAGGGGCTAGCCATAGTTATGTAGTTCCTAGGGTGGTGGAAATTTTGCATTTATCAAGAAGCAAACATGAAAAGTCTTGGCTAGTGAAATTGGCTACAGGAACCAAGAGGAAAGTCACTGAGTTGGTAAGTCTTGTCCTGTGAACATGAAGGGATTGAACACAAAGGTTGAAATGAATATTCTTCCTTTAGGCTCTTATGACTATTTAATTGGGATGGACTGGTTGGACCAACACCATGCCCTCCTAGACAGTCGTAACAAGGCATTTACTTGCCTGGATGAGGACGAGAATCGGAAAATAATCCAAGGAATTCCCAGAGCTGTGGTTGTTAGAGAAATCTCAGCAATGCAGCTGAAAAAGTGCTATAGGAAAGGTTGTCAATTGTTTGCAGGCCATGTGGAGGAAGCATCCAGAGATGAATTCTCAAATATTGGAGATCATGTGGTACTAACAGATTTTTAAAACATATTTTAGGAGGTACCCAGACTACCTCCAGAGAGATATTGATTTCTCTATAAATTTGATGCCTGGAGCAGCTCCAATGTCGAAAGCTCCTTATAGAATGAGTAGGCCAGAGTTGAAAGAGTTGCAATTGAAGCTTGAAGAGCTTCTAAAGAAGGGGTACATTCACCCAAGCATGTCACCTTTGGGTGCCCTATTCCTATTCATGAATAAGAAGGATTGGACGTTGAGGTTGTGCATTGATTTCATACAGTTGAACAAAGTAACTGTCAAGAACAAGTATCCTCTGGCGAGGATCGACGATCTTTTCGATCAATTGAAAGGTGTGAAAGTATTTTCGAAGACAGATCTTAGATTGGGATATAACTAGGTAAGAATAAATGATGAAGACATCAGCAAGATTGCCTTTAGAACAAGGTATGGTCATTACAAGTTCACAGTGGTACCGTTTGGGCTGTCGAACGCACCTATTGTTTTTATGTGCTTGACGAATGGTGTATTCAGGGATTACCTAGAAAAGTTTGTCATAGTCTTTCTGGATGACATTCTAGTGTATTCCAATTCAGAGGAAGAGCATGAAAAACACCTAAGGATGGTGTTGCAAGTGTTAAGAGAACACCAGTTGTATGCCAAGTTGAGCAAATGGTCATTTTATCAAAGGTAGATCCATTACTTGGGGTACATTATTTTAGAAGAAGGGATCGTTGTGGATCCCTTCTTCTAAAATAATGGTTGAGGCCATAAGAGAATGGTCAACACCAAGGAATGTGGTGGAAGTTATTCCTTTGTGGGTCTAGCTAGCTATTACAAAAGGTTTATCGTGGGGTTCTCAAAGATAGCTCACCCTATCACTTCCTTGCAAAGGAAGGAGAAAAGGTTTCAGTGGACTGAAGAGTGTAAGAAAAGTTTCCAGCGATTCAAGCAGTTGTTAACCAGTCCTCCAATCTTGAGGATTGTAGATCCAAATAAGGATTTCTTTGTGTGCACAGATGCGTGTAAAGAAGGGTTGGGAGGAGTTCTCAGTCAGAATGAATTCGTAACCTATTATGATTCTAGGAAGATGAAAGAGAACGAAAAGAATTATGCCACTCACAATTTGTATTTGGCAGCAATCATTCACACTCTGAGGAAATGGAGACATTACCTCATGGGAAGGAGATTTGAATTGAGAACAGACCACAATGGTCTGAAATACTTGTTTGACCAAACTACCTTAAATGTCAGGCAGAGTAGGTGGTTGGATTTTCTGTGTGAATACGAATTTGATATCAAGCATATCAAATGGAAGGAAAAAAAGGTGGCCAATTCACTCAGTAGAAAGGTGCACAACTTACATGCTTCAGCCATTAGCATGTACAGGACTGATATTAAGGATAGAATTTTGGAAGCTACAAATGCAAATTTGCAGTATAGAGACTTGGTAGCAAAGCTACAGCAGAGTGAGAGACCATAGAAAGAGTAAAATTACACCTTGGAAGCTGATGGAATACTTATGTACAAAAATAGAGTTTATACACCCAATGCCCAGGGTTAGAAACTTGTGATTCTAAGAGAAATGCATAACGTGACTTATGTTGGGCACCCTGGATATCAGAAGACTATGGTAGCAATCAGGAGCCATTACTTTTGGCCAGGTATGAAGAAAGAGATCGTTGAATATATCGCCATATGTATGGAATTCCATAAGGTTAAAGTTGAACACAGGCACCCAACAGGGTTGTTGCAACCTTTGCCCATTCCTGAATGGAAGTGGGAAGTGGTGACAATGGATTTTATTATGAGATTTCCCAGAACATGAAAGCTGCATGATTCGATCATGGTAGTGGTGGAAAAGATTACAAATTTTTCCCATTTTATTCCACTGAAAACTACTCACAAGGCAGCGGATGTTGCTGATATTTTTGTGAAGGAAGTGGCACGATTGCAAGAAATTCCTAAAAAAAAAAATTCCGACAGAGACCCGAAATTCACCTCGAATTTCTGGAAAGGATTGTTCAAAGGATTCGGAATGAATCTGAACTTTATTATAGCTTATCATCCTGAGTCTGATGGATAGACAGAGAGGGTGAACAGAGTGATAGAAGACATACTGAGAATGTATGTAATGGACAAACCATCAAAATGGGAAGACTACCTAAACTTGATATAATTTGCTTACAACAATGGGTATCAAGCATCATTGAATATGAGCCCATTTGAAGCGCTTTATGGAAGAAAGTGCAATACTTCAATAAGCTGGGATAATCTAGCTGACAGGGAAGTAATTGGGCCAGAGTTGCTCAAGGAAATGGAAGAGCAAACGCTTAAAATTAAGAAGAATTTAAAAGCTGCCCAAGACAGGAAGAAAAGGTATGCTGATAAAAATAGAACCCACAGAGAATTCAAAGTGGGTGATCATGTTTTTCTGAAAGTAAAAGCTTATAGAAGTTCCTTGAAGCTGGGAAACTGTGCCAAGTTGGAAGCCAGATTTTGTGGGCCATTTGAAATCCTAGAAAGGATTGGGTCAGTTGCATATATTCTTGCATTACCTGCATCCATGACTATACATAATGTGTTTCATGTTTCATTTCTTAAGAAATATATACCTGATGCTAATCATGTTATCGATTGGAATGTGATTCAGGTGGAGCAAGAAGGGATCCTACAAGTGCATCCTATGCGCATATTGGACATGAAAAGCAAACCGCTCCGAAATCAAGCTATACAGCTTGTAAAGGTCCAGTAGACCTGGTATGGTCCTAAGGACGCAACATGGGAGCATGAGGATTCTATGCGGGTAGAATACCTGCATCTTTTTGAAGATTTTGGAAATCTTGTTGATGTTGTGTGAAAGTTGCACTAAGAACAGAGAAAAAATAAGAGGGGATTGTAATATCCCCAAGGACGCGCCCTATTGTAATCATGTTTATGAATTTTAAATCATGTTTTGTAGGTTGGTGAGCCGAGTATTGATAAGTTGGTAAGGCTTATGAGTTTATTAGACTGGAGAGCCTAAGTGTTAAGGCTAGGAGCCTATTTTTGTATATGTAATTATGCAGAACGTTAATAAAAATATGAACATTGTTGTGTGTAGACCGACAACGATAAATGAGTGATGGGGGACTAATATTCCACAGAGTGGGTAAGGGAATGGGGGATGAAAGGTGGAAATAAAGGATAAGTGTTGGGCCTAGGGGATAATCTAGGGGGCTTACCTCTAGAAAGGGATAATAATTTATTATTATTATTTCTTTAAAACTAAGGTGGACAATTTTGAGTGTTTTCCTAAGTTCCTGGAGAGGAACACATGCTGATGGAGCACATGCAGCTTCATGGGAGACATGTGTGAGCCCGGGAACATGCAGTTAAAAGCTACAGAAGTCATTTGTGGAGGGGGTTCACTCCTCATTCTTTCATCCTCCGCTTCAGTTTGCGGGGATCTGGGGTGTCTAAACCGTTTTTCCTATGTGTCTGCCTCTACATACCCACGCATAGTGAAGGAAACCCTCACAAGAAGATTGTTCGCTATCCATTTTCCCATTCTCCATGAATTTTGTTGAGCTCTGAGATCGACCTTTGCATAACCTCATGCATCTCTGAAAATAGAAAACTGTGAAGCTGACCTATGTTGTTTTATTGTGAAGATGAAACATCGTGGATATGTCCTGAACTGTGTTGTGTCTTAGTGTGGTCTGTTGTCGTTTTTGGATGTCCATATCCAAATTCTTGTTGTTGTTGTCACCCATGAGTTAACTGAAATGTTATTGTTGTTGTTGTTATCCTCACCTTGCGGGAATTGAAGTGGAAGATAGTGGAAGAGTCAAGTGGTTAGGCCCGTGGTTGAAGAGGCAGGTTGTCAGGCTTGTGAGAAGCTCTTTCCAGGTGAAGGAATTTGTTGGGAAGTGGTTTTCTCCTAGAGAGAGTCCAGCACCAGCTACGAAGCTCTAAGACTTCATGATATGGCCTATTGTCGATGCCCAGAGAGGGAGGTGAAGCACTGATGGACTATTCTTGTGAAGGTGTATACTCCCAGGTGGAACAGATATGTGGGGAATGAGAGTCTGTGAGTAGTGGGCATAAGAAGGCATCCTAGGAAGAATCTTTCCGGTTATTTTGTGCAGTTTCCCTGTAACCTCAGCCTAGTTTAGGATTCCCTTACCTTGGGTGGAGCTTGGTCCCAGCTCATGGGTGACCCACTGCTGAGAGTGATGAGCAGTGTGGTCTAAGGCTGGGAGGTTTGTAGTAGGTGGAGTTACTACATATTCAAAGATAAGTATTAATGTTGTACTTAATTTATATGTGATGTTAGTCTATGATACTTACTATATTATCATGCATTTTGTTGTGATGATGCTTACTATAGATTTCATTAATTATGTATGAGGGCAGTAATTATATGTTACTATGTTAAGCCATTTAACTTCATTTAAATGCATATTACATAAGTATGGGAATGTTGTTCCGCGTAGTAGAATTTTCCACGACCAGTGGGATGATGGTTGGGGACGTTACACCAAGCATCTCTATGTGACTCTCCCACCAAGTTTGGGAATTTACATCTAACTTTAGTTGAGAAAATAAAATATTTTTTCCTTCTCCTATGTTATGAACATTGAAATAAAATTCTAGTTGTTGCAAACATTGGTTCAATTTAAAAACATCAATCTCACCTTGATAGGGTTTGATTTATATTTATGCTTCCACTTTAAACAAAGGTTGTGAAGAATTGATGCCACTGGAACTTGTTTTCTCTTTGTATAATTGTTTTAATCTCATTTTCTAGGTCATTGTCTTCTCTTGATTTCCTATATAATCCAACTTTTGAGTTAAATATATCAAAATCCCTAAAAGGTCCAAACTTGATTTTTAGAGATGCCACAAGAATGGTAATATTGCAAGAGATATCAACAAATTATGCTTTCAACTTTGAAAATATCTCCTCTAACTTATCTGAAGAATTAACTCCTATGTGTGATGATTAATGAATACATTGTGATATGTTAATAAAGTAGACAAAGAATATGTCGGAATCAAAGACTAGGATAAAATAGAGATGTTAGGGATGAACATTAATTGAGAGATTGATGGAAAGATTTAAGGAGACACTATTGGAGACATTTATGCGTATGGTTGAGCCAAACATGTAATAATGGCATAGCTGTTATTGTCACCTATTTTTATATGAAGGGACCAATTGTACAATATAAACACACATGATAATTATTTGAGTTAATATAATTTTCCCCTTAGAGAGTTGCTTTAGTGTAAATTCTCGATCTTCCTTGCTTTATATATGTTTTACTATATTCATTGCTAGTTATTAAAACGACATTTGTATTAGAGCATGTGGTTTTCATCCATGGAGTTCTTAGCTATGTATGAAGAAGTGTTTGTGTGTGAAGAAAGAGGCCAATGTTGTGCAATCCAATTAAGATGAGAGTTTTATGTTTATGATGACTGGTTGTGGGCCAGGTTGCACATTATAGTGTTACATGATTAAAGTTAGAAAAATGAGTGTCTCCATATGTAGGACAATGTGAAACATGATCCATTCATATTTTTGAAAGTATATGAGCCTCTGATCAAAGAAATGGAATTGTGAGATATCTATGTACTAGTATCTGAAAAAATTGTGCAAGCTTCTTCAATGAAAGAGGTTAGGTTGATCATGCTTGAAATTGCTGGTAAATCATTGCTATAATTGTGGCCTTGAATAAATTTTGTGTTAGCATTGACATTTCCCTATCCTTCTCAAAAAGGGTGTGTAATCATTCATTCCATTTCATTGAATTAAGAAAGGAAGAAGTATAATAAGCTATATTTATTGGAATGCAAGTGAGTGGAAAAGATTGTGTTTGATCAATTAGTAGGAGACATAGTGTGCATGAACTGCAAGTTTTTTTTATGTATGAAAGGTAGGAGACCATGAAAGATGGAAATTCGATGGCTACAATTTTGTTTTTTCCCAAGGCCATAGCATGGGGCTTGGTCCCTGAAGATAGTAAGTGGATAAAAGGAAGTATCATGCAATATGGATATAGTATTTTCAGTGTGGAAGATTCAAATGCTTACTTGGTCATGGTATCACATTTATTGTTTAGATCAATCTTGTTGGCTCAATCTTCAAGTTTTCAAATCGATCTTGGGGGATTTAAACATTGATTGATTTCCATAAAATCCACCAATTTTCTCATGTTGAATTTGTTACATTGTGCAGATCTAGGAGTGTTGGTTAACATGACTTTGATTTGATCCATGGAAATTTATAGATGAACTTGAATCTCAAGAGAAGAGTAGGGGCGAATTAGTTGAGTGAAAATAGGTGTTTCATTTTTTTAATGGTTGAATATTGCTATCTCATGGTCCAATTTCCTTCAATGCTATACTAGTGAGTGCAATGTGTCATTGTCAAATTTGTTTTTTTCTTGAAGTCCCTTATCTTATGGAGATCATTTATTTTATATGTAAACATGGTGCCTATCCATATAACAAGTTAAAAGTAAAATTATAAACAACCTAGGTGACAATAATTAAGGATAGTTTTGGGCATTAAAAGACACAGGTATAAAGGGATATTTATGCTAAAAGTCATGGTGAACTTCCAAAGCTACTTAAGTGATTTTTTTTTAAATGATCATGTGGATTTACAAATTGTAAGTGGAGACAATTGTAAAACGAAGAATGTTTAGCCAAAGTTCAAGTTTAGTCAATGTTATTTTTATTGAGTTGTAAGTGGTAAAGCATCATGAAAAATTCATGTAATAAATATTTGAAAATGGTAATGAAGTCTTCATGCAAATTAGGTTAGAAAAGTATGTTGTTTTTTAAATCTCAAGTCAACTTGAACGAGAGAGAAAATGTTGATGTAAAGAGTAAAAATCAAGATGAAATTGATGTAAATAGAAAAGGTAAGTTCAAAGTCATGTCAAGGTATGGGTCAAATGACCCTGGTTATTTAATGATGCCTTTGTAAAGTCATAGTGAGAATCAAATGAATCATAATAATGGTACATCAATTAAGTTTTCTAAACCAAGGTCATATAAATATTATTGGAACGTGATCAACTACAACAAGGAACATATATTTATGCATGCAATTTCAAGTGAATGGAGAAGATTGCAAGTGTAGATGAAAGAAGATGACAACAAAAAGAAGAACATTTATTAAGAGAGAAGAATACGTTGACTTCATGACTGAATACAATGAAAGAGAAAAGTATAAGCAACATGAACAAACGATGATTCCAGGAGAAGAAATAAGAATATGGACTCCTGGTCATGAAAAAATGAGGCAATAGCCAAGAGAAAAGAAACAAGGACAAGGAAGAAAGTTTGATGCAACAAAACATAAAGAAGAAAGAAAGAGAATGAAAATGAAAGAAAGAAGAAGCAAGGTAAGAAGAAATAGTACCATGTGTTCAATATTTGAGATTAAAAAGAAGTGAATCCATGAAAATTGACATACCTAAGAAGTTTAATGGTCCTCATTTAATAATGGTCTTTTGATGATGGAAAGAAAATGGTAGTAGTCCTATGTTTGTATTGTCCTTAAATGAAAGTTTGAAATTATATGTACCTGAGTCAAATGTTGTTGTAAGTCTCGATGATGCAAGTATACCACCATAATTTAAATTTTGAATGGTTTGCGGTAAACCAAAATTAACTTGTCATGACAGAGGAAGGTTCATGATTATCTAGAAACCACTTGATGTAATGTATGGTTTATGGTAAGATGAAACCACTTTAGAATTTTAATGGTTGAGGGTAACCCATGAACATGATTAATAATGATGCAATGGGAGTGAAATG
>JZKD02S1673524.1:213651-230492 GCA_000966675.3 Picea glauca
TCCATTGTACATTGGCAATTCGAATTTAATATCAAGCTTTAACGAAGGAATTTTTGAAGGAGTTTTACCATGTCCTTTTGGAGAATTCGGAAGAGGTCTTGAATTGGTAGAAGAACAAGAAGATGGAGGAGAGGGTGGTGGAGAAGCACCATTCCCTCCATTTCCATTTGGAGTTTTATCACCATTGTCTCCCTTGTGCTTTGAAGGGTTGGAGCCTTCACTTTGAGACCTTGTATTCCTTTCCATCAAGATTTTCATCATCTCTCTCATTTCCATGACATCCTTTCTAAGATATTCATCTTATGCAGGAATATGTTCATGACTCTCTTCATGAGCCATACTTGGTGAATGCCTCCTTGAAACTTGCGGTGATGATATAAGATTCCTCCTTGAAGAATGAGAACTTGGCTCTACAAGTTGACCTTCTCCTCTTGTGAGTTTCAACCTTGGGAGCATCAGAAAACAAAACACTTGCAAATAATCAAGTCTTCAAAAACCTATGCTCTGATACCAACTTGATCTAAAAATGAAGAAGACTTGTATTCTTGAAAATATTTGCAAGTTAAATTTTAAGTGTTAAAATGCAAATGGATCAACTTTGCAACACAACTTAAATAGAATTTACACATTCAAGATGAATATAAACAGTAGCAATAACAGTGAACAGAAAACACATAACATAGCAAATGATAAAGGAGTTCACCCCTCTCTTGGGTTACATATCCCGGTCCATCTTCCAATGGATCATTTGTATTATTTTCTCAAAAATGTGCTTTAAAATGCTCAAAATGCCAAATAGACTACTCCAATGGCTTCAGAACATCCAAAAACCCCTAGCTGGGCTTTTTCGACACCTCGTTTGGCCAAAAATTGAAGAAGATAGGCTTTCTGGAAGTCCCCCCTTCAAACTTGTTGTCTTTGCATCTACAAATTGCACCCTTGTTGACTCAACCTAGCCCACACGCATATTTAAGCGTTAAAACTTAGCACCGGATGCAACTACGCAAACCATGCAAACTGTAGGACGGTTATGGGTGCACCTAGCCCCTAACCGCCAACACTAAGGTCGTGTGACCCATATGACCGCGCGCAAGTGCAAAAATAGGCCCCCGTTTCCACAAGCCAATGGTTAAAGGAAAAGTGGTGGGTCGTTTGTATAACCGTTGACACCAAATCAAAATGCAACCGTGTGCATGCCAAACGGTATAGCAATGGGTCATATGTTAACGCAATATGCGACCAGGGGTTGGGGCTAAGCCCTAGCCCGGTCGCATCCCAAGCATCCACATATGAAAACATATATAAATATATTGCCATATATATAACAAGGAACAAACAGTGGTGCGTCGGTTGGTGTCCCTTCCCAAGTCTCTTCCCCCTGCCCGAAGGTCGCGGGGTCAACTCCGGCCAACAACATAATTTTAAACCAATGTATATATGACACGTGGTGGCCATTGATTGGGCCACGTGTCACCATCCCATTCACTACAAACATGCCACATCATATGCCAACTTCCCACACAACTGTTTGCCACATGTTTTATGGCCTGCCAGGTCAGCGTTCGTACGAACTGTACAGTCAACATCCTTTTTTTTGCCTGTTTGTCATTTTGAACAGAACGCAATATCTCTCGCTCCCAATGTCCGTTTGAACCCAAATGAGTTGCATTGGATTTGTAACAACGAGGCCTACGCTCTTGTTTGATTTGAAGCGATTTCGAGAACTTTGAATTTTTGAGCAAAATTTGATCCCCTGGATCAGGTATCCATCTCGGGAGGAAATAGAATATTGGTTAACTGCAAAAGAATATGAGTTTTCTCAGCGACAAACTTAAGGTTTCATCACCAATGTGAAATGATGGAAGGGTAGGTATATCTACACTGATATGCATGAGGTTTTCTTTGTTCAATTTCCATGTTTATTGTATGAATGATTGAAGAGGTAGATTGTTGCTAATAATGATTTGAGGCCTCAAGAACCACTGGTCTGGGACTAAAACACAGTTAATAGGATGAAGACATTGGACAATAAGTGTGATTGACTAACTAGTTTATGGTTTCCTTGGGTTAAGGAACATTACATTATTGAGTTTTCTATAGAATACAATGATTCTTTCAACGAGGCTGATAGAAAGTGTGTTGAAGGCCCTAGGAAATGGATGTTAGAAGAAATCATGTTGTGGATCAAGATGTTGTTCGTAGAGAAAGGGATGATGTGAATGGAAGCCGATAGGATGGATGGGTAGACTCCCCTAGTGTTGGGGGGTGAAAAGAAGGGGGAAAAGAGAGAAAGAGAGAGAGAGGAGATGGATCCACTAAGGAGGATCCAAAAGATGTTAAGATGAGGTGAGGGAGAGAACGGACTTAGAGGAGAAAGGGAGAGAAATACCTAAAAGGTATGCAAGAAGAGTTGAGTTAAGGAGGAAATCATAACAAAGGAGTGGAAATAAGGTAGCAAGGGGTGCAAGATGGGGACTCAGGCCCAAAATTAAGAGGAAGGACATTGCACCAGGAGGAAGTGCACGAGAGAGTGTTGTGCCAGAGAGAATCATAGTTGAAGATAGGCATGTGAAGAGGCATGATGTTTAGAAGTAGGGTATCTAGTGAAGATTCCATAAGTAGTGGTAGTATGGGCCAAGTGGACGAAGTCCAACCCCCTTAGATGTTGCAAGATGTCGCAACTTCAAGGGAATATGAGGTGTGGAGGTAGGAGAGGATGATGAAGGTCTCTCGAGAGGAGGGGAAGAGGAATTAGTGATAGTGGATGGTCTTGTGTGACTCTAGGTTGGAAACTCTCCAGGTTCCCTCACAAGAAATGATGGAAGAAGATGGAGGTATCCCCCCTTTGAAGCACTCCCCTTGAACATTTGTAACCAAGAAGAAAGAATAACAGATGGTGTGATGACAGGAGTAGTAGAAAGAGTAGGAGAATAAAGGAGAGGAGATACAAGTGAAGAAGAGGATGAATTCAACAATACACCACAAGGTATATTATCATTTCTAAGATCCCCAACACCGAGAAATCAATAGGGAGGACATGATCCAAGAGTGAGGATGAAGAATCGGGACACAACTCTGAGGCTAATCATATTCCAAGGGATATGTAAGGATGATGCAGAGTAGCATTGGTTTACGTGTGAATCTATATGGTATGTGAAGAGGATCACACATGAATCATAAAATATTGCACATCTGGAGACCACTTTTAGGGACAGAGCCTGGATGTGGTACATGAAGTAAAAGGCCATTGTGTCAGAGGGATAGACGAGGTCCCTTAAATAAATTAAGAGAGATTTGCTTAAGGAGTTTCATAATTCTAAGTCAGAATATCAATGCATTAAGGATGTTAACGAGATCAAGTAGAAATTGGGAGAGACCTATGGGATTATGAACAACAATTCCAGATCTTGTTGGATAGGCTAAGGTTTCAAATTGAGGACGTGCATCACATAGAATGTTTCATTATGGGAGGTTTCCGATTGAGGATGTGCATCACATAGGATGTTTCATTATGGGGATTCTTCCCCATATTTTAGTTCTTCTCACCCAAAAAAATTTGATTACTCAAGAAGAGGTGGTGGAGATTGTGATGCGCCTAGAGGCTACACCTGGAGGAAGAGAAACATATGTGGGTTTGGTGCAGGTGCAGTCCTAGATTTCCAACCCCACGATGCAATTGCAATATATGACAAAGGCAAAGGTGGTGTGCAAGGACATATGATGTATTGTGTGTCTATTGGAAGGTCATCGAATAGATGAATGTCCTACATTGGGAAATTATTTGGTGATAGGTGCACTGAATCCATTTTTTAAAGGGCCTCAGACAGAATGGTGCAATATTTGTAAACAATGGGGATATATACCATCCCACTTCCCAACAATACAAAAATATCATAAGACTCACCATACTTTGTTATGTGAATTTTGCAAATCCATGGGGTAGGATGTGAACAATTGTCAGTCACTTCCATTGATGTAAGACCATAATCATGATGTCTTTCAGGTTTAGGAAGAGAAGAAGGGTGGTGATTGTGGAAGCACTAAAAAAGGTGGATATCAAGGAGGTTCCAAGGGTAGATATGGAAAAGGTCATGGACGAGGTTATGGAGGAGGTGGAGGAAGACCCCCCACTTTTTCTAACCATGGTGAGATAGGCCATGTATCAATATTTTGTACCAAATTGCACACTCTCTATGGGTACTATTATAGTATCGAGCATGTCACAAACAATTGTATCGACTTATTGAAGAAGTGGGAAGAGAAGAAGGCACACTAAAATATGGTGAATGTAGAGTCATGAAGGACTAAAATGAAGGATGAGGAACTTGATGTAATGATGATAACTCTAGGTGGAGAAAAGAAGGGAATGGACCTTGAGCATGGAGAAAGGTTGAGCCAAAGAATGAAGGGGAAGATTATAAAGGAAGCACAATCTCCTCCTAAGTTTGATTTTGCACACCAAAATAATTTTATGTGTGACATGTAGAGGGCCCTAAAGGAAGAAAGAGCGCAAGAGTTGCAGTGTGTGACACAAAGGTCGCTAGAAGAAGCTCAGGTCCATGAGGAGGTACAATGTGTGACATAGAGGTTGTTGGAGGAATCCCAAACCCATGAATAATTATAGTGTGCCACACATATATCTTTGGAGGAAGATCATGTGAACAAGGAGATATAACACACGATGCAGAGGTGGATTTAAGAAGCACACAGGAAAGAATATTTACGACAAACTTAACAGAGGGAAATCAAGGAGCACATGCGGGAAGAAATAAAGTGCATGATGCAGGAAGAAGCATTGCGCAACATAGGTCATGAAGAATAATTTGAAGACCAAGTAAGTAACTTCATCTTAGTTAAATGATCTTAATATTGCGAGGCACACATGTTAGAAACCTACATGGTAGAAGAAGGGAAATTTGTAGCTATATCATCCCTCGTACCGGGAAGGGATGTGTTCTAGGTCACTAAATAGAAGCGCACAAGAAGAGAACTCAAGATGACGAATGAACTTGGAAGCTTTGAGATGGTCGGTGTCATATTGGATCTATGATTTGATGTGAACATCTAGCTGAATAAATCCTAGGATTTTATGGGTAAACCACACTTGGTGTGGTCTCCCATTCAGCTTGAACTAGTGAATCAATAAAGAATCTATCATATAGGCCAGCTGGAATAGGTCGAAGTGAACATAGAAGGGGTGAAGACTAAGGCATATTTTGAGGTGATTGAGATCATGGATGACTCATATCCCTACCCTATATTACTTGGTATTGATTGGGAATTTGACAACATTGTTGTGTGAAATATGAAGAAGAGACATATGTCATTTGAGATGGACATCCTTTGTGTGATTGCATCATTGGATCCAAATTAAGGTGACCAGTACAATGAGCTCGTGAACGAGAATGCATAGAGATTTGTTATTGAAAATATATATGAAATCAAGGGGCATAGAGAATATTATATCAATCCCATGGTGAATGGCGACCTGAGTTGGACAAGTGTGAAGTCATATGATATTAATTCGGAGGACTCCATGGAGAGGTGGAAAAATAAAATATATGAAGTCTTTAATAGGATGTGCATGTGAATTTCCACAATGACGTGCGAGGAGGAATTTGGGCCCTACCGGTTTGAAGGGATGGATCCATTGGATGTTTTCCTTTTCAGGATGAACCATATTCCCTTACTCCACTAGGTACTCACCTTGATATAGTGTTATTAGGTACACCCACCTAGTGGTGGGAAATGCATCAGGAGGAACTCCATGAATGGGAAGTTGTGGAAGATTCCATAAGGGAAACATTTATGCTAGGGGTAAACATTTTCCATTACATGTGGTCCTACGATAGGCATTGGGTGGCCAAGCAAAAGCAAGGTGCACAAAATATAGATATGAAAACTCAATGTTCTCTACTGAAACAAAATACCATACGTTCAATTCATCTATCCCTTATTGAGTAAAAAAACTAGTTGCGCAAGAATAAGGAAATAATGGGAGGTCAACGGATGCCCCCAAATCTAGTTGCAACTAGTGCAGATCCTCCATGTCAGAAACTGAGAAACTAGATCTGTGTGAAAAAGTTGTGCGACCCGTAAAGGGTCACCGTGGTAGATTAAGACATGGGTAGACTGATGCAGGGTTGCACAGGAATCATGCACGGTCCCCCCCAAATGATAGGACTTTGTGCATGCATATATATTTCAACATCATATTGAAAGACTCAGCAACATAAATGACTAGTTGTAATAATGGTGGATGTGATAGGCAGTTACACGACATGTATTTTCTTAAATTTTGGAAACATCAAGTCATTAATGCAAGTGTAAGTGGAGTGATTTTCCCTATTTGTAAGGAGTAAAGAATTAATTACGTTGGCCAATGGAAAGGATGGAATCAAGACTACAAAGATCGATTTTTTCCATTGAAACAACTTCAATAGAGAGAATTAAAGGGGTTAATGATAGACTAATAGCAAGGACCAGACAGTAACCCTAAAGTGATTTGGATGGCATGTCACCTTAATATTACAGTACTTCTAGGCAAACGGATTATTTTGGCTCATTAATTCTCCCATTTATCCACCACTACTCGGCTTCTGGAGTGATCTTTCATTTGTATCCCAACACTGGCATGCGAAAAGAAGCCCATATTCCCTTTGATTATGCACCAGGTGAGTTGTTCTGTGTTGTTGGTCACTGAACTGGTTTTGTGCCTTCAAAACATAGCTTAAGATACTATAGTCGTCAATAGATAGGATGGATTTCGCAAGAAAACCCCATGAAAGATAGTAGGTCAATTTAGTAAAAAAAAAGTCAGTTCCATTTCCAGTGATGTTGTTCGACGTAAATTTTAAGGGGCCAAAATTGGAGAAAGTCCCCATTCTCAAATGTGTAGACTATAGTGTGTGTGACCCAATTCAATTCCTAGAACTCAAGTTCAACAAGTATGCATGCATTTTTAGTAAATCATATGGTATACAAAATGTGGTTATAAAGAAGTGGGTGAAGCCCTTGTGAAAGTTTGACATCCTTACATTTCTCAATTGTCCCTATTTCGGTCGAGCCCCAATAGTCTATGCATGTGTCTACTTCCTCCTTACCCAGTTGCATGACGGTTATCTATGGATGGATAAACCATACCCTATAAATAATAATAAAATGCAATGGGTATCAGGTCTTCCCACATCTGGATAAGATTTGGTCATTTCCATTAATGAAAAAGATGCAAAACAAGAAGACATTTACACCCAGTTCGAGACATGTTGAGGGAAAAGCAGGGTTGTAATGTCTAATATTAATAATCAATCGGTAAGGTTTACAACACAATTACTTTCCTGCAAGATGATACAGAAGTGTCAGAAGGATGAATTCCCCCTTGGTGTCATTGTAAATGTTGAACATTGTGCTGGAGGAGTCCAAATGGCTTGGGCTCAATACTTTCTCAATGAACTCATGGATGATTGTTTGGATGCCTAGAACTTATGAAAGGAGTTTCATCATAGTTGGGTAGTCCTCTTGCTTAGCATGATTTTATGGAATCCACCACCAAGGAATGAAGAGGATGTGTAGGGTGTCTCATTGTTCATTGTCTCCCAATTTTTAACTCCCATGAACTCGAAGGAACCAAAGGTCCAAGTAATCACAAAGGCTTTTTGGAAATTGTTCACATAGTTGATTGTTTCCTTCGATGTAATGGTCCACATCCCAAAGAGGATTCTCAAAAGGTATACTAATTATCTTGATTTTTCATGTGATTTCAATAATGTGTTTATTTACCCTTGCATAGCCAACGATAAGGTTGAGGCCAAGATCACCTTTTGCATTACCGAAAAGGACATCCTAGCAGGTATCGTAGAGTGGTTAGCCGACCACCAACCTCCATTCGTCGAAGTGGAAACCCAATTAAATATATAAAAAAAGAAATCATAGGAACATATATGGGTTGTGTCTATTGCTTGACATAGAGACAGGGATTTCGGGTCTTAGAACCACCAACCCATTGGTTCCAATGAGAAGAAACCATAGACTCTAAAAGAGAAAATTCAGAGCACAGGGGAGTGAGATGAAGATGACGATGGGGTTTAAAAGCATAAATGGTCCTCCAAGGGTCAATTCTAACCCCCTATTAATCTAGACCCGAGCACAGAGGAAGAAGGTACACCATCACCAAATACCACTCAGATCAAAGAAGAACTTCTAGAGCCTTTTGTGCAGTTGAATGTATTTACAGGCCAGGATACAAGGAATTCCAGTGTACAAAAAACACCAAATGATCAGAGGGTAACCTTATGAAACTGCAAGCTATCAGACTTATGGCCAACTTGTCCAAATTATTCAAAGAACTTTGCACTTAGTTGTCCCGAAAACAAAGTTTCCTAAAGAATATGATGGGGAAGTTTGATTCTCTTTGTCAACAGTTAGATTTTCCCTCACGACCATGATCTCCCCCTCGGGATCCATAGGTTTTTGAAGCTTCGGGAACAAGCCAGAAAAGGATTCTTAGTGTAATCTCACTGATTGTGGTCCCATCCAATTTGGCCAAAATCGAGCTTGATCTTGCCTAGGTACCTACCACATATCTATAGAGTTTTGTTACTACAATAATCCATGAACTTGGGGAGATGAGCCAAACTCTCTCTCTCGAGCGCATCAATAATTGATCCTTCAATTTGATCAAGAATTCAAAATTCATGTTGATAGCAAGTCCCAACTACAACACAAATTGCTTGCACGACAACAGGTCAAAGCTACACGACAAGACCTCCATGTAGTGTTTCTTATTGAGGTTACTATGCACACAGACACTAGATAAAAATATGAGGCTACCTTGGCTATTCAAGTTCAATAACTCACTGCTATGGAAGAATCATATTCACAGGTCCATCTGCCCAAAAAGGCATAACCTAAGGTTCAAGAATCGCTTAACCTTACCACCCTCCAGGGGTGAGCATGATCATATGATCCCTCTCCTTATGGGTATTCAACCCCCCAATGTATGTCCCTACAGATATCCATTTGCTTAGAAAAATGAAATAAAAAATATGGTACAGGAATTACTGGAGGCGGGGGTAATTCACCCTAGTACCAACCCATATTCTTCACCAGTGGTGATGGTATTAAATAAAGAAGGAAGTTGGTTCATGTGCCCCGATTTTCATGCCCTAAATAAACTGAACATCAAATATAAGTTTCACATTCATGTCATTGATGATATGTTGGGTGAACTCCAAGCTGTTTGTGTATTCACCAAATTAGAGCTTCGCTCTAGATATCATCAGATCTAGATGAAGGAGGATGATATTCCAAAGATTGTTTTCAGAAATCATGAAGGACATTATGAATTCTTGGTCATGACTTGTGGCCTTTGCAATTCCCCATCCACCTTCCAAACTCTCATGAATAAATGATTGAAACCTTACCTACGGAATTTTTTCTTGGTTTTCTTTGACGACATTCTCATTTACAATCGCACTTGGGATAGCCACCTTTTTCATGTGGACAAATTCCTTCACTTGCTACAGGTAAACCAATTGTTTGTCAAAAAGAACAAATTTTCCTTTGGAGACAGTGAAGTGGAATACTTGGGACACATTGTCAGTCGAGAAGGAGTAAAAGTGGACCCCAAAAAGATATAATCTATGTAGGAGTGGTTGTGACCCAAGAACTTAAAGCACCCCAAGGGTTTTCTTGGTCTCATAGGATATTATAGGAAATTTGTCCACCATTATGGAAAAATTCCAAATCCATTGACCGAACTTCTTAAGAAGAATGTCTTTCATTGGACACCTATTGTTGAGCAAGCCTTCACAGATTTAAAGTGAGCCATGTGCACTATTCCTGTCCTAGTAGTGCCTAACTTCAACAAAACCTTTGTGGTGGAATCAGATGCTTCTGGAACTACTATAGGCACAATTCTCACACAAGATGGTCGACCTTTGGCCTTTACTATCCAAGCGTTGAGTGGCCATAATATGGGCAGGTCTACATATGAAAAATAAATGATGGAAATTATCCATGCGATGCACACATTGTGACCATATCTCTTGGGATGTCGTTTTCATATCAAAACATATCACCATAGTCTAAAATAGTTTTTGGAGCAACGAATATCCTCCCTAGAACAAAATAAGTCGCTGACCAAAATGTTTGGTTATGATTATGAAATCATATACAAAAAGGGAAAAGATAATATTGTAGTTGATTCATTGTCAAGACAACATGAGGAGGACAACTCCCTCTTTTCCTTATCCTTACCTATCCCTGATTGGATTGAGTACACCACGAGTGGCTAACACACCCAACTATCTCCAAGCTAAGTTGGTGCCTTCAATAGGACCCTAATCCTCCCATTGAATACACTTGGAAGGACAATATTCTCATATATAAGGATTGCTTGGTTCTCTCACCCTCTTCATCACTCAAGTCGAGGCTCTTAAATGAGTTGCACTCATTAACTCTTGCGGGTCACTTAGGCTTCCAAAAGACATATGCTCGTTCTCGTAAAAATTTTTTCAAGGCAAGCATGAAGAAGGATATCCTTCACTTTGTCACAGAGTGTGAGGTGTTCCAGTGTAATAAAGGTGAAACTATCAAGTCTCAAGGCGCACTACAACCCCTACCCTTACCAACTTCTATGTGGATAGACATCTCCATGGATTTTATAGTGGGACTTCCTAAAGCTGGGAACAATTCTGAAATCATGGTGGTGGTTGATAACCTCTCTGAGTATACTCATTTATGTGCCTTACCCCTGTTGATATTATGGTAGTTGAGGGAGGTATTTACCTCCACATGTAAACCTAATGAGAATAGAACATTCCAAGAAGCAAGAAGAAACCCTAGTGAGTTGGATAATAACCCTAGAAGACATGTCGGCTCAAGTAGATAACTTGTATTAGGTTATTAGCCTCCAAGAGAAGAAGTCGGCCAGAAGAAATAAAATATATTGAACATATAGATACCTAGAATGAGAAGTTGGCCCAAGCAGTTAGCCAGAATTACTATAAATACAGGAGGCCAGTCTTCATTCTGGTAGGCAGTCTCAGAATTGCAGAGAAACACTTATGCGCACTGCAGTGCCTAGTTTTGTGTGCAGGTTTGGAGGAGAGTTGTCATTGCAGTTGTTGCAACTAGCAGATCATGTTTGGTTTGGACTATCTCTTGGTTAGGGTTTGGACTATCTGATCAGATCTTGTTGGTGCACTATCCTTGGGGAAAGGTGTGCTACCCTTTTTTTGGCTATCTAGCCTAGGGTTTTCTTCTGGAGTGATTCTCTATCAAGGTTAAGGTGCTTGAGGGGTGGCTTCGGCCTATGGTTGGGTGACAATAGAGATATTGTCAATGGTAAAATGAGCACATCCATTATATTCTAATAGGTTATGGGTCCACACCTCCTTCATTCAATCTAACCGCTGGAAGGAAACATAGCCGTAAGGATATTGATCTCATTGAAGAACTATCTCTAGGGTTTCTAGCAGGTGTAGTCACCATAGCACTACCACTAGGGTTACTAGAAAGTGCAGTTGCAGAAACCCTAATCCTCTCGTTGAGGCACCTTAAATGAAGGGATTGACCTAATTTCTAGACAGATCAGTGCACCCTAGCCTAGCACATCTCCTGATACTCTCAGCAAGCCAAGATGTCAAGTTTGAGTTTTTGGTCAAATCTAGGGTTGACCAAGTCAAAGAAACCATGACTAATTGTATGAAGTCAGAGAACAAGTTAGATGGAGCTTCTAACTTCATAGCGTGGAAGACAAGGATTGACCTCATCCTTGCCAAGAATAAAGTGTTGGATATCATGAAAGGAAATATCGTGGAACCAGAGCTTGAAGAAGGAAAAGAGAAGGAACCACAAAACATTGTAGTTATGGAGAAGTTCAAAGACAGTGACATCAATGCTATGATTATTATAGTGGAATCTATAAAATACCACTTGATACCCTACATCTCCCATCTTGACTCATTGAAGAATATGTATGATGCCCTAACAAATCTCTTCTCGGTCAAAAACATTGGACAAGTTATGAGTCTGAAGAATGAGCTCCATGACATGAAGATGAATGATGAGGACAGCGTAACATCATATTTTGTGAGAATATCTCAATTAAGAGATCAACTACAAGCTATTGAAGAGATCATCTCAGAGAAGGAATTGGTAAACATATTACTCAATGGTCTTCCCAAGACATGAGATGCATTTGCCGCAAGCATGAACCCAAGGAAGGAGTATCCTACATTTGAATAACTTTGGACTTGTTGTGCTCAAGAAGAATCTAGGATCAGTGCAAAAGAGAAACCCCAAAAGAAGTACGATGATCAAGCCTTCACAACAAGATTCAAGGATCTCAGGAACAAAAGGAAGTTTGGCTCAAGGAGGAAGCCAAATCAAGAGAAAGACATTTCAGAAATACAATGCTTCAACTGTTGAAAGTATGGTCACTAAAAGAATCATTGTCCCGAGCTAAAGAAAAGGAGGGGAACACACGAATTATCAGTTTCCGAAGAAAAGGAACCTACAAAGAAGACCAAGCAGGATGAAAGAGACTTCTTCTTCTTGAGGTAACAATACTCTTCTTAGTTCTTGTACATATCTTGTTTGCATAGTCTCTACACATATATCGTATATCTATCTCTTATAAGATAATGTGTTCCAAGAAGAAATATACCTATGGAAGAACAACAATATAAGGATTGCTATCATTATACAAATCAGATGAAACACATGAATGGATGAAACACATCAAACAAATCATGTGGAATATATTACAAGATAAACTAAAATCAGGATCAATCCTGAAGAGACTTAGAAGAAGCAAAGACAAAAAGAAATTGGAGAAAGACTTATAACACTTTGCAGAAGGGAATAAGGATGCAGACGGAAGCGTGGACTCTCCTAGATGGAGGGAGTCGTTCATATATCACCTAAAGGAAGAGAATGCATTCATACATGAAGCAAGTATTATGAGGGAGCTAATCCTATGATCCATTGAAGATGATGAAGTATATATCCATGGTAGAAAACATGAAAAGCAGTGCGTGTTCAGTTCGACCCTAGAAGAAGAGAAGCCTTAAAGTATCCTTGGTTGTCCATCCAGATCTGTGATCCTATGATGAAAGAAAGAAATGGAATATTTAGGGCATGGAATCTATAAGAAACTCCATGGACCCAAGAACTAAAGAAACACATCAGGAAGAACATGAAGATTCCAAGAAAAGAAGAGAAGCTAGAATAACCAATCATTGTATTAAGAATCACAAGATTACCAGCCTGACATGAACTCACTAAAAGAAATCAAGCAAAGGAACCGAAAGTTGTGATGAAGAACAGTGTATATGAATACAAGCATTGCAAGATCCAGAACTAGAGGTTCTTTGGGATGGAGGGAGAAGATTATGATGATTACTTGTTCCAATAAACCAGACATACCTCTACATAAGTCATTATATCATCTGCAATATCCATGGGTTGGAGTTCTACATCAGATGAATGCAAATACTATTCTCCAGAACAATTGAACAAAGAGTGTATGAAGAGAAACCTCGAGACTTTGAGAAAGAGACCCTTATATGCAGATGGAAGAAGATAACTTGATGGAGAACATCTAATGCATAACAGAAGCATGGTGAAGATTTTCTCAGAATGATTACTCAGAAAATCAGGATGATGGATTGCCAATCCATGACAAAGATCTCATGATGACAAAAGAAGTGCCACATGGATATGTTCCAGTTTTCCAAACAATGATATACCTTATTGATCAGAGCTACATGAATCCTTAAGAGAAAACTAGAGTTCCAGACCAAAGTACATTTGAAATCAAGCATTACATTATCTGTGATGAAGTCCAGAAAGGAGAAAGTGGTTCTCCAATACATATCTCCACAGATGAGCAGATAAGCAGACATTTTGGTAAATCTTATGTCCAAGATGAAAGAGTTTTCATACTCAATCCAGAGCTCATGGAGATGATTTCCTTATTGAAAAACAAAGAGATGACTCCCAGGTTGGGAGGGAGCACTGATGTATTATTGATTGACGGACAATCATTTTTCAGTTCGAAAAAAGGTCCAGGATGAGCAGTTTCTTTCCAGTTCGGAAAGTGGATTGAGATTTCTGACGGACAGACATTTTCCAGTTTAGAAAATGGTCCAAATTGTTGATGTACCATAGACAGTGACTTCCCATTTTGGTTAACATGGGAAGTGGTCTAGGGCAGTCTCTCTTCTTGAGGGTTACTCAAGAAGATTGGCCCTCCTTGCCGAACAACAATTTCCCATTGTGGTTAACATGGGGAATGGTCTGTTTTGGAGGTTGGTGGAGGATAGTCATTTCCTCTTGTGGTTAACATGGGAAATGGTCCAGACAATCATTCCTTAGGGTGGACTCATTCTCTCCAGGTTGCACGTTGTTTAGTGTCGGAGGAATGGCCCAGGGTGGGGAATGGTCCAGGTTCAGCAATCAGGGACAGACATTCCTTAGGGCAAACTCATTCTTTCCAGGTTACACTTTGTTGAGTGTCGGAGGAATGGTCCAGGCTCAAAAATCAATACATTCATTCTTCCTTGCTTAAGAAGAATAGCCCAGATAGCTCATCATTGATGTTTTACCTTTTGAGGGAAAATGCTCTTCCAAGATCTCACATATGTGAGTGGAAGAATGGCCCAGATGATTCAGTTTATATCATAACATTGTTTCTGTTCAGGATGATATTAGATGATTGTTATGAAGACCGTATGTCTCGAGATAGTAGATGTATACTACTATGGTGGATGTGTTCCACTGCTTGTGACTATACATTACTGATCAAGTACTTGTGTGCTACTTGGTGTGGTAGTGTACCACTGATTGTAGTTGTGTACTATTATGGATAGACAGAGTTGTGTTCTATTGAATGATATTGTTCCAATTGACTTGAAGACTATCAGCAGTGTTGAAAATGATTATCAACTAGATGGATGATCAATGAACATAGATTTCCCAAATAGAAAATGGTTCATAACATGTATTCTTCTAGATTAGAAGAATGGCTCCTGTGTCACTCTGTGGAGTGAGCATCATGTCTGATTACTCGGATAGAGTATGGTTCTGAGAGATGATGCAGCTAATGACACTGATGGTGATGATGGTGCTCATGATCTAGTCATGAGATAGTCTATACAACTATGTTGATGATACCAGGTGAATGGTATGTTTGTGCTCAAGACCATTACCTATAATACCTCCCTAGATAGGAGGGAGTGTTGATATTATGGTAGTTGCGGGAGGTATTTACTTCCACATGTAAACTTGACGAGAATAGAACATTCCAGGAAGAAAGAAGAAACCCTAATGAGTTGGCTAATAACCCTAGAAGACATGTCGGCTCAAGTAGATAACTTGTATTGGGTGATTAGCCTCCAAGAGAATAAGTCGGCCAGAAGAAATAAAATATACTGAACAGACAGATACCCAGAATGAGAAGTCGGCCCAGGCAGTTAGCCAGAATTACTATAAATATAGGAGGCCACTCTAAGAATTGTAGAGCCGCACTTGTGTGCACTACAGTGCCCAGTTTTGTGCGCGGGTTTGGAGGAGAGCTGCCATTGCAGCTGCTGCAACCAGCAGATCACGTTTGGCTTGGACTATCTCTTGGTTAGGGTTTGTACTATCTTATCAGCTCTTTTTGGTGCGCTATCCTTAGGGAAAGGTGTGCTACCCTTTGTTTGGCTATCTAGCCTAGGGTTTGCTTCCGAAGTGATTCCCTGTCAAGCTTAAGGTGCTCGGAGGGTGGCTTTGGCCTATGGTTGGGTAACAATAGAGATATTGTCAATGGTAAAACGAGCACATCCATTATATTCTAATAACCCCACCCTTTCACACCCGCAATAGTAGCACAAGTTTTCCTTGATCAGATTTTCAAGTTACATGGCATGGCCATCTCTATTGTATCTAATTGTGACCCCCCTTTCACAAGCACATTTTGGCCAGAGTTGTTTAAATTGCAAGGCACCCAATTGAACATGAGCACATCCTACCACCCCCAGTCTGACTGTCAGACGAAAGTGGTCAAGAAATGTTTGGAAACCTACTTGCAATGTTTTTCTTCAGGAAAACAACACCAGTTGGTTTAATGGCTCCCCTTGGAAAAATGGTGGTACAATACTTCCTATCATACAACCACTAAAATGACCCCATATGAAGAAGTGTATGGCCAATGCCCACCTACAGTCACTACCTATCTTCCCGACATATCAAAGGTCCAATATATTGATACAATGTTGCAAGGTCTCACAACCACCCTCGCGGCTCTGAAAGATAACCTCCACATGGCCCAAAATCACATGAAGCAACAAGTGAACCAACCTCATTCAGAAAGGGTTTCTTGTTGAAAAGTCAACAAGAAACATGTGTCTAATTTAGTTTTCCCTTAATTAAATTAGACAATAAATATTAATCTATTATCTCATTCATAACTGAGTGATTTGGAATTGTAACAGAATTNTAAGTGTAGTTAAGTGAGTTAAGCTTAGTTGTATTAGTGCAAGTTCAGTGAATTAATTATTCATTAATTCACAATCAGTTAAACTCGCATGCAACTAAAGACTTGCCACGGTTAACTACATGCATGGCATTCCAATGGACACCAGTTGAGATAACAGGTGAAAGGGACAGTTGGCTATCAGTTGTGAGTTGTTCACACATGCATTGGATATGCTTATGAGTATGTGCAAACGATTCATTCGATTCAGTGTGTGAGAATTCGGATTGCAGAGTTTGTGCAGAGGAGGCGAGTGAGACGATTGTATGGTACTGAGAGCTCTTGGATTAGAGTTTTGTACGAGATTGTTTCATGATTC
>JZKD02S1673524.1:295481-313068 GCA_000966675.3 Picea glauca
CACATCGAACCTTGTAATGGAGAATTGATATAATGTGTGAGAGTGTAGGGTGTTGATTCTGATGAATTATGAGTCTCTTCATCCATGTATGTTATTGTTCGAATGGAAATAATACAATCTATGATTATTCTTGTCATTTACAGTGTTAATTATGTGTTCAATGAATGTATACGTTAATGTTACATGTTGTTAATCTTTAATTATATTGCAATGGAATGTATAAATGTCATCCCCAGTGGATTCTCAGTGCAATTTCACCCTTCATCATCGACACAAGACTAGATGGTCTCTTTGATTGTCATGGCATCTCAGGTGATACCTTCTTAAGTATTTGATTGAGGATTGATATGATGATGTGTAATGTACCCATCCACCCACAGGTCAGGCACTCTACCTCCAAAACACACTTCTAAACTAGTTTTGAATTTTTATAGCAATTAATTAATAAATAAGCATGAAAAAACATGATAACAACACATGAAATAATAAAGATTCATGTTGCAGTATAAGAGAATTTTTAAACATTCCATGCATATAAATAATCAGCAAACATGCATATTATAAAATACGCATCTCATAGATATTAATTAATACACAGCGAAAATAAATATACAGCATAAAAACACATGACAGAGAGCACTTAGATTTAACAAAATGGTTCACCAACTAGTTGTAGACCAAGGAAATTATGTCAAATCATAGACATTATTATACTATTCCATGTCTCAACAACATGTCACCCTTATGTCTACGATCTCAAATGCAAGCATGTTTGCAACTGGCCCTATTATGTCTACGATCTCAAATGGACCACATAATCTGGTTGTTAGCTTTGTACAGCTACCCAACTTCAATGAGCTCTTCTTGGGATTCAATTTTAAAAAAACATGCTCCCCCACTTTAAATTCTCTAGTTCTTATGTTCTTATCTGCATAACTTTTCTATCTATCTTGAGGTACTTTTAAATTCTGCTTAATTCTATCCATCTTGTCTTCCATATCCTTGAGCAATTCTGGCTCAAATACCACTTTGTCTACTGGGTTTTCCCAACTCACTATAGTGTTGCATTTCCTACCATACAAATATTCAAATCGTATCATATTCAATAAAGATTTCTACACATTATTATAGGAAAACTCAACCAAACGCAAGTAATCTTCCCACTTAAATGGTTTATCCATCACATACATTCTCAACATGTCTTCAATTACTTGTTTGACTCTTTTTGTTTGTCCATCTGACTATGGATGGTATGTTGTGCTAAAATTCATATTTGTACCAAATCCTTTAAATAAACCCTTCCAGAAATTTAAAGTAAACTTTGTGTCTATGTCTAAAACAATTGCCTTAGGTATCCCATGCAACCTAGCAATTCCTCTCATGTAAATTTCTGCAATATTAGTTGTTGTATGAGTCATTTTCACAGGAACAAAATGAGCATAATTTGTCAATTTATCCACAACTACCATTATGGAATCATGTTTCCTTGTTGTCTTGGGAAATTTGGTTACAAAATCAATGATTACCACTTCCCATTTCTTCTCTAGAATTGACAATGGATGAAGCAAACCCGTTGGGTGTCTATGCTCAGCTTTTACTCTCTGACATTTTGTAACTCTGACAATGTAATCAGCAAAATCCTTCTTCATTCTAGACCAAAAGAATTGGATTCTTACTGTTGCAATTGTTTTCTTGTAGCCCGGATGTCCGACATATTGAACATTATGCATTTCTTTTAACACCAAATCCCTAAGTTCTTTGGAACTAGGAACATAAATTATATTCTTATGCATAAGTAATCCATATTCCTTAATCTCATACTTTTTAATTTTTCGCTGTACATTTTCTTTATGTAAACTTTATTTTACCTGTATGTAATGTTGATATGTAACAACAACATCTAAAATTGTGTTCTTTAAATCTGAATGATCCATACTAATAGTTGTAGCATGCATGCGATGTACTCTCTTGTTGAGTGCATCAACAACTTTATTTTATTTTCCCTTGATATGCTTGATGTCAAGGTCATACTCGCTTAAACAATTACAGCCATCTTGTTTTCCTGACATTCAAAGTTGATTGTTCAAAAAGATATTTCACACCACTATGGTATGTCTTTAATTCAAATCTTTTTTTCCCACGAAAAAATGCCTCCACATATTCAATGCATGAACTATGGAAGCAAGCTCCAAATCATGTGTGGTATAATTCCTCTCATGTTCTTTGAATTTTCTAGACTCATAAACAATGACATGTCTGTTTTGAGTGAGGAATCCACCAATTCCTTCCTTGCATGCATCTATACATACCACAAAATTCTTATTTGGGTCAGAAATCTTTAAAATAGGTGCACTAGTAAGCAATTCTTTGAACAAATTAATTTTCTCTTTACACTCAGTTGTCCATTCAAATTTAATTCCCTTCTTTTGCAAAGAAGTGATAGGATGACAAATCTTAGAGAACCCTTCTATAAACCTCTTGTATTATCCATCTAATCCCATAAAATATCTTATTTCTGAAACATTCCTGGGTGTTTTCCATCTTCTAATGGCTTCAATCATTTCTAGATCTACTGGTATACCTTGTTCTGAAATAATATGACCCAAATAATGGATTTGTTCTTGGTAAAAGGAACTCTTACTAAGCTTGGCATACAACTGATGTTCCCTCAGCACTTGCAACACCAACCTCAAGTGATGTTTATGCTCTTCCTCAGACTTAGAATAAATAAGTATGTCATCCAAGAATACAATGACAAACTTATCCAGATAATTTATGAATATGACATTCATTAAGCACATAAAGATAGTTGGTGCAATGGTTAGTCCAAATGAAACCACTACATATTCACCTATCCCTCTTTAGTTATTAAATTCAATATTTAAACCCTAAGGAAAGTGCCATGTTCTGCTGTGTTTTTTTCTATATCTAGGTGGATCTAGGGAGATCAGTTAGTGTCCGCACCTATAGGGATGACCCCTCTGAAGACTAACAGGACTCCAAAGAGGCTACATGGACTAGAAGCGAGTGGAAGAAGCATGCAGGACTGGAAGTCAACAAAGCAAGTGGAGTATACCTAAAAGCGCAAGAGCATCACAACAGAGGAGGAAATAAAAAAGGAGCAGTGATGACAAATAGAAGGTTTTTGTTATTGATTTTTATTCATTCAGTTGGTTCGCTCTGAGTACTCTTGGTCGCGAAATGAGTCTGGCTATGTTTGCAAGAGTTCAGTTGTGAGTCTAGTTTTGTATGTAGAGGGAAAGGGTTCTGTAATAATTTTCTAATAGATTCAAATTAGTAATACATGTAGAGTCTTGGAGAAATCACATGGAACCTTGTAATGGAGTACTGATATAATGTGTGAGAGTGTAGGGTGTAGATTTTGATGAATTATGAGTCTCTTCATCCATGTATGTTATTCTTCGAATGGAAATAATACAATCTATGATTATTCTTGAACTTTACAGTGTTAATTATTTGTTCAATGAATGTATACGTTAATGTTACATGTTGTTAATCTTTAAATATATTGCAATGGAATTTATGAATGCCATCCCTAGTGGATTCTCAGTGCAATTTAACCCTTCATCATCGACACAAGACTAGATGGTCTCTTTGATTCTCATGGAATCTCAGGTGATACCTTCTTCATTATTTGATTGAGGATTGATATGACGATGTGTAATGTACCCATCCACCCATAGGTCAGGCACTCTACCTCCAAAACTCACTTCTAAACTAATTTTGAATTTTGATAGCAATTAATTAATAAAGAAGCATGAAAGAAACATGATAATAGCACATGAAATAATAAAGATTCATGTTGCAGTATAAAATAATTCTTAAACATTCCATGCACAGAAATAACCAGCAAGCATGCATATTATAAAATACGCATCTCATAGATATTAATTAATATAGAGCGGAAATAAATATATAGCATAAAAACACACGACAGAGAGCACTTAGCTTTAACAAAATGGTTCACCAACTAGTTGCAGACCAAGGACATTATGTCCAACCATAGACACTATTATACTATTCCAAGTCTCAACAACACGTCACCCTCGAGCTAGGGCTATGAATCAACAAGGACGGTTTTAGGGTGTCACTCAGCTTCCCAAACCAGTCAGCACTCAATCTCTCATAGATTCATCAACACACATCAATCCAAATTACACTATCTTTCTTCTCTCTAGCCTACAAAAACTGAGGGAATGGACCCCCTTATATTCAATGCAATCCATCGGACTATCCACCTCCTTCCATGTCTCTAGTGCATATGTTCAAGAATCTCCATGTTGGGACTCTCAGGACTCACAACTATGAATAAAATTTAGTACATGTCAATGCATCTCAGGAATGCAAGCATTAATTCATGGTTGGAATACACCAGCAATCACTACAGCCAACCAATGATGGCTTCTCTCCCAACAAACAATTTTTTTTTCCCAACCAAGACCAAGGATGAATGAGCACAATGAATGAAAGTGTGAAAGTGTGTATGGAGAAGAACCCCAAACAACCCACAAGATGGGTTTATATATTTACTTGGGAATCAAGAACCACATGGTCTTCCCCCAAGAAGCTCATGTAAGCCCTTCTCTAAATTAAAACAATTATGGGAAAATAATATATGATAAAATGACTTATCCCCTTAATCCTCTTCTCTCGTGGAATCATATTCCCCTATAACTCTTGTCCTTGTTTGTCTAGTAGCCAATGATGCATTTTCTTATTAAGAATGATCAAAACATTACATTTCCTCGGAACATTGGCCTCTTTAATTGTTTGGCACTCTGGTCTTTCATCAAATAAACAAAATACATTATTTAATATGGGGAATCAAAATTTGGGTATTACATTCCCCTCCCCCTTATTTTGGCAGTGTCCTCAGTGCATATGCAAAACAAAAATCACCATTTCAAAATTTATTCAAAACTTTGTGGGTATGTTGCATGCATGGCATCTTCATGGTCCCAAGTAGAATATTCAAGACTTTAGCAAGTCCACTGGACTTTTACCAGCTCTATAACTCGTTCGAGATCATTTTGACTTTTCTATCCAATATGTGCACTAGCTGAACCTGGAAGTCTCCCGCTAGCTCTACCTGAATCAAATGTCAATCAATAACATGGTTAGGATCATGTACATACTTTTTCAGCAAAGAGACATGAAATACATTATGCACATTCATGGAAGCAGGCAATGCAAGCATGTTTGCAACTGGCCCTATTATGTCTACGATCTCAAATGGACCACATAATCTGGTTGTTATCTTTGTACAACTACCCAATTTCAATGAGCTCTTTTTGGGATTCACTTTTAAAAAAACATGCTCCCCCACTTTAAATTCTCTAGTTCTTATGTTCTTATCTGCATAACTTTTCTATCTATCTTGAGGTACTTTTAAATTCTGCTTAATTCTAACCATCTGGTCTTCCATATCCTTGAGCAATTCTGGCTCAAGTACCACTTTGTCTACTGAGTTTTCCCAACTCACCGGAGTGTTGCATTTCCTACCATACAAATATTCAAATGGGATCATATTCAATAAATATTGATACACATTATTATAGGCAAACTCAACCAAATGCAAGTAATCTTCCCACTTAAATAGTTTATCCACCACATACATTCTCAACATGTCTTCAATTACTTGTTTGACTCTTTTTGTTTGTCCATCTAACTATGGATGGAATGTTGTGCTAAAATTCATATTTGTACCAAATCCTTTAAATAAACCCTTCCAGAAATTTAAAGTAAACTTTGTGTCTATGTCTAAAACAATTGCCTTAGGTATCCCATGCAACCTAGCAATTTCTCTCATGTAAATTTCTGCAATATTAGTTGTTGTATGAGTCATTTTCACAGGAACAAAATGAGCATAATTTGTCAATTTATCCACAAATACCATTATGGAATCATGTTTCCTTGTTGTCCTGGGAAATTTAGTTACAAAATCAATGATTACCACTTCCCATTTCTTCTCTATAATTGGCAATGGATGAAGCAAACCCGTTGGGTGTCTATGCTCAACTTTTACTCTCTGACATTCGGTAACTCTGACAATGTAATAAGCAAAATCCTTCTTCATTCCAGACCAAAAAAATTGGATTCTTACTGCTGCAATTGTTTTCTGGTAGCCGGGATGTCCAACATATTGAACATTATGCATTTCTTTTAACACCAAATTCCTAAGTTATTTGGAACTGGGAACATAAATTATATTCTTATGCATAAGTAGTCAATGTTCCTTAATCTCATACTCTTTAATTTTCCGCTGTACATTTTCTTTGTGTAAACTTTATTTTACCTGTATGTAATGTTGATATGTAACAACAACATCTAAAATTGTGTTCTTTAAATCTGAATGATCCATACTAACAATTGTAGCATGCATGTGATGTACTCTTTTTTTGAGTGCATCAACAACTTTATTTTATTTTCCCTTAATATGCTTGATGTCAAGGTCATACTCACTTAAAAAATTACATCCATCTTGTTTTCCTACCATTCAAAGTTGGTTGTTCAAAAAGATATTTCAGACCACTATGGTATGTCCTTAATTCAATTTTTTTTCCCACGAGATAATGCCTCCACATATTCAATGCATGAACTATGGAAGCAAGCTCCAAATCATGTGTGGCATAATTCATCTCATGTTCTTTGAATTTTCTAGACTCATAAACAATGACATGTCCATTTTGAGTGAGGAATCCACCAATTCCTTCCATGCATCTATACATACCACAAAATTCTTATTTGGGTCAGCAATCTTTAAAATAGGTGCACTAGTAAGCAATTCTTTGAACAAATTAAATTTATCTTCACACTCAGTTGTCCATTCAAATTTAATTACCTTCTTTTGCAAAGAAGTGATGGGATGAGAAATATTAGAGAACCCTGCTATAAACCTCTTGTAGTATCCTTCTAATCCCATAAAATATCTTATTTCTGAAACAATCCTGGGTGTTTTCCATCCTCTAATGGCTTCAATCATTTTTGGATCTACTGTTATACCTTATTCTGAAATAATGTGACCCAAATAATGGATCTGTTCTTGGTAAAAAGAACACTTACTAAGCTTGGCATACAACTGATGTTCTCTCAGCACTTGCAACACCAATCTCAAGTGATGTTTATGCTCTTCCTCGGACTTAGAATAAATAAGTATGTCATCCAATAATACAATGACAAACTTATCCAGATAATTTATGAATATGACATTCATTAAGCACATAAAGATAGGTGGTGCAATGGTCAGTCCAAATGGAACCACTACAAATTCACAATGTCCATACTTGGTTCTAAACATTGTGTTATTGATGTATTCTTCCTTGATTCTTACCTGGTGGTATCCAGATCTCAATTTTATCTTTGAAAATATATTTTCCCCTCTTAGTTGATCAAAGAGGTCATCAATTTTGGGTAGAGGGTATTTTTTCTTTATCATGGATTTATTCAGTTGTCTAAAGACGATAAACAACCTCGTTGTTCCATCATTCTTTTTGACAAAGAGTATTGGTGTTCCCCTAAGGTGAAACACCTGGGCGTATGTACCCTTTCCTCACCAATTCTTCTAGCTTCATTTGTAACTATTTCAATTCAGGTGTACTCACTATGTAAGGTGTTTTTTATACTGGGGAAACTCCTGGTACTAAATCCATAGAAAAATCCATCTCCCTCTTCGGTGGCAATCCTAGTATTTATTGGAATACATATTCAAACTCTTGCAGTATTGAAAAATATTGAAGGTTTGGCCCTTTTGTCTTGTATGTCTCTTCCACATGAGTTGCATACAATTGACATCATTTCCTAAAACATTTCTTTAACTACAAGACCAAAATCTCCCTTATAGAAATGGGTCTTGGAATTCCTTTCACGGTGCTATGTTTTCCTTCTTCATGAAGACATGTAAAGGTCTTGTTATGACAATCTAAGACAGCATGGTGTTGGTCCAACTAATCCATTCCAATTGGGATATCATAAGATCCTAATGGGATGATATGCATATTATCATTATTACTCACTCCATTCATATTTATTGGACAACTTCTAACAGTTGCATTGATCCTTATTTTGGTTCTAGTGGCTGGCTGAACCGAACTTGACTTTTCAAGCTTGCTTTTCTCCAAATGTAATATATCCACTATTTTAGGATCAATGTAACAATTCCTAGCTCCTGAATCAATTAAAATAACAACAGGTTGATTAATGATCTTACATTCCACTTCAATCATATTGGATTGGAATTATGTTTGTCAGTCTTATAAGGCTTCATATATTCTTCCCATGTCTTCCATTATTGTAGCCTCTTGGATGTTGTGCATGGTCTTCGCTTTATCTCCTCTGTGAGGGAAATCCTTGTATAGGTGATTTTCTTTGCACCACCAACATTGGATTGGTGGTCTTCCTCTTTTTTTCAAGGAATATTCTTTCTTGGATTCATCCTTAGCAGACTCATCTTGTTGATTTTTATGAGGGTTGTTTATGTTCAAAGGAGGTTTGAATCTCATCCTCCTCTGATAATATTTCTCCTTCTTCTTATGTTTCCAAGATTTATGCATCGATTATATGCCCTTGCCTTGCTCATATAGGTATGTATCCTTCCCGGTGGCTTCTGTCAGATTCCTAGGCTCATCATACTAAATCTTTTCCTTATAAAAGGATGGCAATCCACTTAATAATCTGTGTATATTTACTTTTTCATCTTTGATAAATACTACATACTTCAACAATCCCAAGAACTTCTTCTCATATTCTATCATGGTCATTCTTCTCATCCTAAGTTCAAAGAACTCCTGCATTTTTTTGTCATAAACGTGCTCTAAAAGATACTCCTTCTGGAAATATCACTTAAACTGCTTCCAAGTGATCCTGCTCTTATTAATGTGCTCAACTTTCTTCAGTCGATCCCACCACTGAGCCATTGTGATTATACAAACTTAGTCACTCAAATAGATCTAACCATTTTTCACAGTTTTAGAGTAAAAGAACGTAGTCTAAACATTCTACCTTTTAACTATTTGTTGATTATTTGGGTTGGTTCTCATTGATGTCAACCCTTGAAGTAAGTCTGGTAGCACAAAGGTTTGGGTAATGGACCCATTTTTTTTTTTTATGTATAATGGTATGAGTTTTAATATATTTGAAGGTAATACTAGTTTATATGGATAGCACATGTCATGTCATTTCCGGTGGTATGTGGAACGTCACATAACTCATCATGGTTAGAGAGCTATGGCCATGTAAAGTTGGAGAACCTTCATGAGTCATCTAGAGGCCCCAAAAAGTCAAAGTGGTTGCAAAGAATAAATTATTTAAATGATAAAATGAAGTGATGAGTGCACTATAAGTCAAAGTGGATACAAAATAAATTATTTAAATAATAAAGTTAATGGAGAAATTACCAAGTGGACAACTGGTTAAAAGTGGGTTAGCCCTAAAATAAGAAAGTGGTTTAAGAGATTTAGAAGGTAAATAATAAAGTTAAGTTATGAGTGTACTATAAGTCAAAGTGGATACAAAAGAAATTATTTAAATAACAAAGTTAATGGAGAAATTACTAAGTGGACAAGTGGTTAGAAGTGGATTAACCCTAAAATAAGGAAAGTGGGTTAAGATGGTGTTGGCAACCCAACATATTTTTGACTTTTTATATCAATTAAATGATCTACGTATCTGCCTAACTGGGGTCATCCATTTGTCTGTTCTTCATAATCAATTTTCGAAATGACAATTGTAAGTTGTCGCTTTTCTCTATTGTTTTTCATGCTTCGTTCATGACTGAAAGCATGAAAATGAAGCATTAAAAAACTTACAACTGTGTTACCATTATATTTGAAAGATCTATGAAAGGCAAGATTTCTATACAGTCTATTAATGAAGCATTGTTCCTTTCTATGAAGACTATTCTCTTTGTTTCAATTCCTTGAATACCAAGCATGCTTAGGATTTGTTATTTATATCAACAAAAGACCTTATGATTTGAGCATTGATATGGTTTTTGTGTGGTTCTTGTTCAAATATTTCCTCATCACTAGGTTTTGATTTATAAGGTTCATTCTCCCAAACTTTATGGTCGAACCCACTATGTTGCGGACTTATTTCCTTTTTAATGCTTTGGTCGTGGCTTGTACTTTATGAAAGGTGGAAATACGATTACAGTCATATCATCATTTCAAGACTTGTTCTTGGGTTCTGCAACATCCCTTGCACTCATTTCAAATGAATGTATGTCTTTTCGTTATGTATTTTCTCCCCATACGCTATAGAATGTTGGTGTTTCTTGGGATCGGGGTATGGCTCTGGTCTGTTCTCACAAACCTTCCCTACGTGTTGTGTTTGATTGATTTCCCGTTGATTCTATATGGCTCCTATTGTTAGAGTCGAACCTAATGGCATTCAAACTTTGCTCTTATATGACGATGCCAGAGAGGATATTGAGAGTAATGGTTGGCTCGTTTTCCTTATAAAATTCCAGGGTTTCAATCTACAAATTGCTCAGAAGTTCGCTCTCTCCTTTGATGGGTGTAGAGCTAAGGTGGGTGATGTTCAACTCAAGGTTACAGAGGATTTCTTGAGCCAAGTTATAGGACTCCCTGCAAGCGGTCAAAGGTGATTCAAAAATGCAAACGTAGAAGAGGTTCCTTGGACTCTTCTCTTTACATCTCGGAAGATAAAAGGAGATGACAAAGGTATGCCCATATTCTTACTGAAAGATCGATGGCACAGTCTGCTTGCTATGTTGAAACAGTTTGTTACCTATGAAGGATGTTTTGGTCTTGTGTTTCTTTATCATCTGCGTCTGCTTATGATTTTCATGGGGTTTCCTTTAAACATGCCATATTATTTATTGAGAAGCCTTTACAAAATGGGAAAAAGGTATAGAAAGAAACGATCAGAATCGAGCCTCTTCCATCACGGCTTAATAAAAAATTTACTTGCCCATCAACTAGAACTGCAGAATGATAATTGGGATTCATTTTTAATCAGAAATGGTTTCTCTGACCTCAATGTTGAAGGGATCGATAAGTCTATGATTGAAGAAACCTTAATCGACCCTACAGTGCCGCTCTCTCCTACCCAGGTCTGTGTCTCGGCCTCCTACAACAAACCCTTACTCGATACAAAGGTTATTGAGCAGGCCCATGGGCAAGTTACACACCCTAATGACTCTGTTAAAAATGCAAATAAACCTACAGGCAAGACATCTAAAGGCCATGCTGATTTAAATTTTAAAAACAAGAGAGCCAGGAGATTAATTTCAAGGAAACTCATAAACAAGTTGAACCCTCATGTGAGTTCGATCTAGATGATCGAGATCCATGAGAGTTCGGACTCCGAAATCGATAGGTTCCTCGCTGAAGAAGACCCTCTTTCGTTCCAACCACACCTTGATCGGCCTTACAACTTTGTGGACAATTTACCTCCCTGTATGAAACATAATGTAGAATTTCCTGGTATTAAATTGGGTAATGAATCTACAGTCCATGTTGAAGATGCTCGGGTTCACAATCGTGGTTATTCCCAAGAGACCATCACACAATCGAAGTGTGAAGTTTGTCTATTCTGGATCGATAAATACTACACGGATATACCTATCCTACAGTCACAGGTTAAGGATCTCACTGATCAGATCGATGCCTTGACAAATAAAAACCATAGGCTCGAGTTTGTCTTTCAAGGAAAAGGGAAACGTATGAAGACTATAGGGAATGTAACATTTAAAAACGTTGAGGCTGCAACAACAATAGTGAATTCTAAGATCATCTGATACGATTTGATTTACAGTTAAAGGTATGATTCATTTTATCTTTAAATAAGGTTATTCACTAGATAAATTAGATTGTTTTATTCATTCAATAAATTAGATTTCATTTACTAAAATAACTAGCTACAGAATCACAAGATTCTGTAGCCAGTTATGTTAATTCGAAATTTGCAAGTTAATGGTTAAATATGTATCTAAATCTCTCTTTTTTCCTTTTATTTTCAGGATATTCAAGAGTTCATGGTTACTGATTGATCTGAAGCATCTTTGAGACTTGCTAGCCATATCTTTGATACATTTTTGTACAAACAGAAATGAACTTTTTTGAGCTTTAAAGGATTTAGTATGATCTGGGTGGTTAAATCCCCCTTTCATTTTTGTAATCAATATCTGATCTCAGAAGAGGAAACAGTTAACTTTCTGAAGGCTTTAAAAACCCATTATTTTTTGTAATCTGAACATCTTGGCCTGAGGCTAGTTGTGGACAACTTATACTCGAATTTGGACATAATATATGTTTACATTTCTGCTTTAGCTACTTGTAAATATTGTTGTTGTCCATGATTTGTTTATCTTGATAATTTGATGATTGTTGATAGCTTTCGTCTTCACAGATTATTATTTCGTTAAGATAATTTCTTTCATATAGTTCACAATTTTATGCTCCAGTTATATGAAAATAGTGAATGATCATTTGATTTGAATGATAAGGTTTACCTTAATTTCGTTAAGTCATTAAAAGAAGGTCATTACTGTTGGATTTATCTTATGTGTAATTACTTGCAGTCTTATATATCACAGTTATTATTTTTCATCCTATTGTTTTATCATTTAAATACAACTGTCAATATACTGTCTGGAATTTATTCCAAACAGCGTGAAAGTACACTGTAGATTTGTCTCGGGACAGGCTGAATGGACGATTTATGATTACACAAACGTCGGATGCATACTTTTCAAGTGATAAGTAGGTTAGTCTGTTCCTTTTGTTTGTTTGTTTAATATAGAAACTCTTACATATGGTTTGGTTTTCACTGTTTACATTTTATGTTTCAATAATAGATTGATTTTGATTTTATAGATGCAATAGAGATAAAAACGAACCGAAAAGAAATAGTTCATTTTGCTTTATTTATCTACTTTCATCAAAAGAGAGTCATTTATACATTTGATTTTAGTGAGTTCGGATTTAAACTCATAAATTGTATAACATGTATATGAATTAGACAAACAGTTCTGTGTAAATATTATTTAAAATAAGTTGTATATTTATATGTACATATATATAACAGTGATTAGTAATTAGTAAGTTATTTTGTTTCTTTTATTTATTTGTTTGTTTCTTTTAGGGATTTAGATTGGCCAACAGAGCCATTAAATCCGTCAGAGTGAGTCAATCCAAATGGCTTGGGTTAATTAGACAACCCCAGACCGGATTCACTCTTCTAGTTGACGAGCAGTCATTTTCGCCCATCAACAAATGGTTAAAAGGTAACCCCTTGAGGAAGCTACATGAAAGTATAAATAAGAGGAAAGGCTCTCTCATTTTAATCACACTTAAGCATATTGAATATCTACAAGTGACTTATGTAACCAAAGGATATCTAAGACGAATTTCAGAGGGAATGTGAAGTAAAGAAGGTCGAAATTCAAGGGAGGATAAATTATTTTGATGATGTTTTCTAAGGTATGTTATTTACAGGTCATCTCACCATTTTCGAAATAACGTTTTTTATAGAATGATTCAGACCATGAAATTGAAACGAAGTTGAGGAAACATATCCAAGTAGTTGTGATAAAAATTGCATCTTGTGGGTCGTTGTATTTTTGTAGTTACACTCTATGGAAAATAGGGTTTGTGGCTAGTCCTGAAACTAGTCTAAAACAAGTGTTTCGGGTAAAAACATCATAACTTCTTCATAATAGATCCAAATTCAGTCAGACAAGATGTATTGGTTAGAGTACATTATGCAATATTTTGTGTACCATTTTCATATCCATACAACAAATATTATGTGTGGGGCATGCTCTATAAGTTCTCCCTCTAGAATAAGTCAAAATTCAACAAGGTATGTCATTTTTTCTATAACTCCTTTTCTGAGAGGTTCCAAGTAGTGAAACATGGAGGAATCGCATAAAATAAATTGAAGAACATTGTGTAATATTTTCATATCTTTATTCATTACAGGTGCATAGTTATTATTATTTCAATTTAGGGTTGTTGACTAATCCAAAATTAGTCATGTGAGACTAAAGTAAAGTTTGATGAAAATGCTAGTCTCTTGTTGTTAAAGTTAAGGAAGATTTGCAGGTATGCGATCATATACACCAAGTCTATTATAGAGTTACAAATCAGATCTAGATGATGAAATTGATGAGGGATTTTGGTTGAGGTACATGTTGGGTACATGGTTGAGACAAGTAGTTGATGAGTTGGCACATACATGAGGTGTATGGTTGATAATGTTGGTACATCTTGATGAGTCATAGTTTATGTGTATTTGATGCATGATTGGTACATATTTGGTGCATGGTTGATGCACCCATTGATGGTAAAGGTTGAGGTACAGGTTGGCTCATGGTTGATGCACTTGTTTATGGTACAGGTTGATTATAGGTTGTTTGGATAGCTTATTGTGATAGGTTATTTGTACAGGTTTGGTGCATGGTTGATACATTTGTTTATGGTACATGTTGATGTACAAGTTGATGTATGGTACATGTTGGCACAAGTTATTGGTACAAGTTGTTACAGGTTGATTGGTATAGGTTTATAGCAATATATCTCATAGTGATAGTGTTACAGTGGTTTCATCGTTCTACTTCTACGTCAGGGTGGTTGAACGGGGCAAGGATAGGTGGTTGTAGCCACCTTCCGATTGTAGCCAGAGAACATAGGTGGTTGTAGCCTCTTTATGGTTGTAGCCAACAAATTGGGGAGTTGGAGCTTCCCTTAGGTTGTAGACTAAGAAACTAAGGGGTTGTAGCCTCCTTCTAGTTGTAGCTAGAGATTTGGGGAGTTGGAGGTTCATTCAGGTTCTAGCCTGAGAAACTAGGGGGTTGGAGCCTCCTTCCAGTGGCAGCTGGAAAACAATGAAAGTTGATTCTTCCAATGAATGTAATTCTTAAAGACATATAAGAAAAAGAATTTTGTGGTTTTCTCCCACTTTGGGTTTCCACGTAAAAACACCGGTGTATTGTGTATGTGTATGATTGTTCATATGTTCATTGTTTATTTACTCTGAAACTATTGGATGATAATGCTACATTGATATAACACTTGCATTTTGTGGATAAAAGGGATTATTTATCTATTACTTATTTACCCCCCCTCCCCACCCCTCTCAATAATCCAACACTATTTTCCTACAAATAGGTTGAAGATGATGCTACTCTATATAAAAAAGAATTGTATAAAAAGAAAAAGAACTGTCGTTTAGCCAAAATGGTTAGTCTTTCGGATTTCGGATTGTATATCTTTCCCTGAAAACAATTGGACATTGGAACGAGTGCTAAAATAATTTAATATCATGAATTAGAGAAATAAATGGAGTTGTTAGTTAACCAAAGAAGTAAAATAGTGCTTTTGTAATAACAAAAGCCACAGCAAGCAAGAAATGGTCTGTAAGGCATTAAGATTGTAATAGGTATACGATTGAAATGTTAATAATTATGATTGTAATAGGTATACAATTGAAATGTTAAGAATTATGGTATGATTGAATTACATGTGAGATCCAATGTTCATACTTGTTTTTATAATTATATTCTAATAAAAAATAGGGTGGGAAATTAACTAATTTGACAATAGAACTTAGTGTTATGTTTGATTGATTCTTATTTTTATTAAAATATTTATCTTTTTCTCTGGTTTCACATGCTTGTCTTTCAAGGTAAACTAGGTTTTGCATGCTTGTCTTTCAAGGTAAACTTAGCGAGATAAATGGGCTGTAGTCTAAACGTTCTACATTATGGTTTTTCTTCGACAATATTTTTGGGGATAATTGCTCGAAATCCGGCCAGAAATTGTTAAATCAGTAGATTTGAGTAATTATTTATGTGTAATCATAGTTCCCTAGCTCGAAATCCGATGAGAAATTGTTAGATCCACAAATTTAAGTGATTATTTATGTGTAATGTAAAATAGATAGAAAACATGCAAAACTTGGATATCATTTTTTAATACATATCAAAGATTATAAATGTTAGTTATTGATATGAATTTTAAATATAAATAAATTATTTAATAGTTATTGTTTATTAAACAAATTTACTTGAATGAAAATTAAACTCAATTATATGTATAAAATTGGACATGTAAAGAAGAGGTTACGTGGAAGTGTTTGATAAAATAATTTTTTTAATAATAATTGAAAAGAGAAATATATAAGTTGCATTTATAATACTCTTATAATGGTTGCTTTAATACCTATTGTAAAGAGTTATGAAATAGACTAACATTACATTCCATGTTGCACATTATTTACATGAATGGATAACCCTTAACCTAACGATCCTTGTTGAAAGTTTGGAATATAAGATCTTGTCAATTATAAGTTTCGGAATCATAAAATACTTATTAAAAAAACTTTAAAACATACATTAAGTTATATCTTCTTTTAACAACTTCCATAACATAATTAATTTTCAAAAAACATTAATGATGAAAAAATGAACTTAACAAATATTCAAACAACATTAATGATGGAAAAATGAACTTATCAAATATTCTAATATTAAATGCGATGGATGATGGAAAAATGAACCTAACAAATATTCTAATATATTCAAATGCACCAATGCAAGATAAGTTTTCATATGCAAAATCACCATCCCAAAGATAATTGATTTACAATGTATGGACATTCATCAAATGATTCAACCTTTGATGATTCAAACAATTAATTCTAAAACAACAAACAACATTAATTATGGAGAAACGAACCTAACAAATATTCTAATATTCAAATGTTCCAATTAATGATGGATGATGGAAAAATGAACCTAACAAATAATCTAAGCCCAAAGATAACTGATTTACAACGTATGGACATCCATCAAATGATTAAACCTTTGATGATTCAAACAATTAATTCTAAAACAACAAACAACATTAATTATGGAGAAACGAACCTAACAAATATTCTAATATTCAAATGCACCAATTAATGATGGATGATGGAAAAATGAACCTAACAAATAATCTAAGCCCAAAGATAATTGATTTACAATGTATGGACATCCATCAAATGATTCAACCTTTGATGATTTAAACAATTAATTCTAAAACAACAAACAACATTAATTATGGGGAAACAAACCTAACAAATATTCTAATATTCAAATGCACCAATTAATGATGGATGATGGAAAAATGAACCTAACAAATAATCTAATATATACAAATAATTTAATATATTCAAATGCACCAATGCAAGATAAATTGTCATATGCAAAATCACCAACCCAAAGATAAATTGTCTACCAGGTATGGGCATCCATCAAATGATTCAAGCTGCGTGTAAAAGTCAAATGAAGATATGCATTGAAGAAAATATTTCAAACTTACCATTTACTATGTGGTTTTAATATACTATTCAAGAATAGAGGAAACATTCCTTTGGAGTATGAACCCTTCAACCTCCAATCATATTTAAAAATATAATACAAATTAAAACTACCAATTGTTTCACTATTCAACCATGTTTGCAAATAAAATCAAAATTTAAAATTGTAAGCGCTTTAGTTGATTAATCATATATATAAATAAAATGAAATTAAAACTACTAATAACTTAGTTGTTTAATTGTT
>JZKD02S1673524.1:313118-336844 GCA_000966675.3 Picea glauca
TATATATATATATATATATATATATAATGCAATTAAAACTACTAATAACTTAGTTGTTTAATTGTTTTATTTTTAATACTATCAAAAGATCTAATATCATTATTGGCACCCAAAGTTTTGGGATAAAGATTGCACCACACGCAAACACAGTTGTGCGAGAACTACAATTTTGTGTACACACCAGCAGTTGTGTAATGAATGAAATAAGGCACATGGGCCAGTACGAGTTCCACTATGCATGCTAGGAAAAAAAGAAGTTACCACATGCACGTTGGAATCAAGAAGAGGATCTTCTGAAAATCTTTTTGAATGATTAACTCTTGCAGCACGAGAGATTGTGGAGAAGTTAACGGGTGAGTTGGCAAGCTAGTTAAGACCACCACGACTCCAAAGGGACTGGCAGTCAACAGAGAGAGTTGAGCAAAGATGAAAGTTGGAGAGCGTGAGAGTAGAGAAGGAAACAAAAAGGGAGTAGCAACAACATAGATAAGGTTGTTTTTGTTGATTGTTTTCATTAAGTGGGTTTGCTCTGAGTTCTCTTAGTCAATATATGAGTATGGCTATGTTTGTAAGAGTTTGATTGTGAGTCTGATTTTGTATGTAGTTGGAACTATTTTTGTAAGAAGTTTGTAATATATTCAGCTTAGTAATACATGCAGATACTGGGAGAAAGTGCATGGTGCCTTGTAATGAACTATTGATAGAATGTATGAAAGTGTAGGGCATTGATTATGATGAATTATGAGTCTCTTGGTTCATGTATGCTATCATGTGAATGGAAATAATACAAGCTACTATTATTCTTGTCATTTAAAGTGTTGATTATGTATTCAATGAATCTATATGTTAATGTTACATGTTATTAATATTTAAGTATATTTCAATGGAATATATGATTGTCAGCTCGAGTGGATTCCCTATGTAATTTAACCCTTCATCACTAATACAAGATCAAATGGTCTTTGTGATTCTCATTGTGTCTCAAGTGATACCTTCTTTAGTATTTGATTGAGGATTGATATGTCGATGCCTTGGGGTTTCTGTTGGTCAACTCTGAATGAGCATTAGGTCATCAACCCCCAAGAGTTAAGAAGGATACGTACAAGAGAGCCAACAAATGGTTTTTTTTTCGGGACCCAAAGGTTTAGTATTACATGATGAAGGTAGAGAATGAGGTGGTATCCATATTAGGAGGAAATAGAATATTGGTTAACTGCAAAATAATATGAGTTTTCTCAGCACGAAACTCAAGGCTTCATCACCAATGTGGAATGATGGAAGGATAGGTATATCTACACTAATATGCATGAGGTTTTCTTTGTTCAATTTCCATGTTTATTATATGAATGATTGAAGAGGTAGATTGTTGATAATAATGCTTTGAGTCCTCAAGAACCACTGGTTTGGGACCAAAACACAGTTAATAGGATGAACATATTGGACAATAAGTGGGATTGACTAATTGATTCCTAGTTTCCTCGGGTGAAGGAACATTACATTATCGAGTTTGCTATAGAATACAATGATTCTTTCAACGAGGCTAATAGAAAGTTTATTGAAGGTCCTAGGAAAAGGATGTTAGAAGAAATCACGTTGTGAATCAAGATTTTGTTTGTGGAGAAAGGGATGATGTGAATGGAAACCTATCAGATGTATGGGTAGACTCCCCTAGTGTTGGGGGGTGAAAAGAAGGGGGGAAAGAGAGAGAGGATATGGATCCACTAAGGAGGATCCAAAAGATGTTAAGATGATGTGAGAGAGAGAATGGACCTAGAGGAGCAAGGGAGAGAAAGACCTGAAAGGTATGCAAAAAGATTCGAGTTAAGGAGGAAATCATAACATAGGATTGGAAATAAGGTAGCGAGGGGTGGAATGTGAGGAGTCAGGACAAAAATGAAGATGAAGGATCCTGCACTGGGAGGAAGTGCACAAGAGAGTGTTGTGCCAGAGAGAACCATAGCTGAAGATAGGAATATGAAGAGGAATGATGTTTAGAAGTAGGGTATCCAGTGAATATGCCAGAAGTAGTAGTGGTAGGGGACAAGTGGGTGAAGTCCAACCCCCTTAGATGTTGCAATATGTCGCAACTTCAGGAGAATATGAGGTGAGGAGGTAGAATAGGATGATGAAGGTCTCCCGAGAGGAGAGGAAGAGGAGTTAGTGATAGTGGATGCTCTTGCGTGACTGTAGGTAGGAAAATATCCAAGGTCCCTCACAAGAAATGATGGAAGAAGATGGATGTATCCCCCCTTTGAACCACTCCCCTTATACATTTGTAACCAAGAAGAAAGAATAGCAGATAGTGTGATGATAGGAGTAAAAGCAAGAGTATCAGAAGAAATGAGAGGAGATACAAGTGAAGAAGAGGATGAATTCAACAATACACCACAAGGTAGATTATCATTAGAAATATCCCCAACACCGAGAAATCGGTAGGGAGTACATGATTCGAGAGTGAGGATGAAGAATCAGGACACAACTCTGAGGCTACTCATATTCTAAGGGATATGTAAGGACGATGTAGAGTATCATTGGTTTACGTGTGAAGCTATATGGTATGTGAATAGGATCACAAACGAATCATAAAATATTGCACATCTGGAGACCACTTTCAGGGATAGATCCCTAATCTGGTACATGAAGTAAAATTCCATTGTGTCATAGGGACAGACAAGGTCCCTGAAATAAATTAAGAGAGATTTGCTTAAGAAGTTTCATTATCCTAAGTCATAATATCAATGCATTAAGGATGTTAACAATATCAAGTAGAAACTGGGAGAGACCTATGGGATTATGAACAAAGGTTCCATTTCTTGTTAGATATTCTAAGGTTTCAGATTGAGGGTATGCATCACATAGAATGTTTCATTATGGGGATGCTTCCCCATATTTGAGTTCCGCTCACCCAACAAAATTTGATTACTTAGGAAGAGGTGGTGGAGATTGTGATACGCCTAGAGGCTACACCCAGAGGAGGTGAAACATCTGTGGGTTTGGTGCAGATGCAGTCCCAGCTTTCCAACCTCATAATGTAATTGCAATATATGACAAAGGAAAAGGTGGTGCACAAGGATGTATTATGTACGATGTGTCGATTGGAAGGTCATCGCATAGATGAATGTCCCACATTTGGAAATTATTTGGCGATAGGTGCGCCGAATCCATTTTTTACAGGGACTCAGACAAAATGGTGCAATATTTGTAAACAATGGGGACATATACCATCCCACTTCCCAAAACTAGATAAATATTAGAAGAATCACCATACTTTATTATGTGAATTCAGCAAATCCATGGGGTAGGATGTGAACAATTGTCGGTCACTTTCGTTGATGTAAGACCACAACCATGATGTCTTTCGAGTTCAGGAAGAGAAGAAGGGTGGTGATTGTGGAAGCATTGTGATAGGTGGATATCAAGGAGGTTCCAAGGGTGGATATGGACAAGGTCATGGGTGAGGTTATGGAGGAGGTGGAGGAAGACCCCCCACTTGTTTTAATTGTGGTGAGATAGGCCATGTATCAAGATTTTGTACCAAACTGCACACTCTCAATGGGTATTGTTATAGTACTGAGCATGCCATGGAGTATTTCCTCGACTTATTGAAGAAGTGGGAAGAGAATAAGGCACACTACAACATGGTGAATGCAGATTTGTGAAGGAATAAAATGAAGGATGAGGAACTTGACGTAAGACGATAACTCGAGGTGGATAAAAGAATGGAATGGCATGGAGAAAGCTTAGGCCAAAGAATGATGGGGAAGATTAGAAAGGAAGCACAACCTCCTCCTAAGTTTGATGTTGAACACCAAAATAAGTTTATGTGTGACATGTAGAGGGCCCTAAAGGAAGAAAGAGCACAATATTTGCAGTGTGTGACACAAAGGTCACTAGAAGAAGCTTGGGTCCATGAGGAGGTACAACGTATGACACAAAGATCATTGGAGGAATCCCAAGCCCATGAATAATTGTAGTGCACCACACATATATCTTTGGAGGAAGCTCATGTGAACAAGGAGATATAACACATGATGCAGAGGTCGCTTCAAGAAGCACGCAGGAAATAATATTTACGATGAACTGAACAGAGGGAAATTGAGGAGCACATGCGGGAAGAAATAAAGTGCATGATGTAGGAAGAAGCATTGCACAACATGGGTCATGAAGAAGAAGTTGAAGACCAAGTAAGTAACTTCATCTTAATTAAATGATCCTAATGTTGTGAGACACACATTTTAGCAACCTACATGGTAGAAGAAGGGAAATGTGTAGCTATATCAACCCCCCTACCAGAAAGGGATGTGTGCTAGGTCACTAAATAGAAGCGCATAGGAAGAGCACTCAAGATGATGGTTGAACTTGGAACCTATGAGATTGTCGGTGTCATATTGGATCTGGGATTTGATGTGAATATCTAGTTGAATAAATCCTAGGATTTTATGGGTAAACCAAACTTGGTGTGGTCTCTCATTCAGCTTGAACTGGTGAATCAATACATAATCTATCCTATAGGCTAGCTTGAATAGGTCGAATTGAACATAGAAGGGGTGAAGACTAAGGCGGATTTTGAGGTGATTGATATTATGGATGACTCAGATCCCTACCCTATCTCACTTGGTATTGATTGGGAATTTGACAACAATGTTGTGCTAAATCTGAAGAAGAGACATATGTCATTTGAGATGGACACCCTTTGTGTGATTGCATCGTTGGATACAAATTAAGGTGACGGGTACAATGAGCTCGTGAATGAGAATGCATATATATATGTTATTGAAAATATCTACGAAATCACGGGGCACGGGGAATATTATATCAATCCCATGGTGGATGGGGAGATGAGTTGGACAAGTGTGAAGTCATATGATACGGATTCGGAGGATTTCACGGAGAGGTGGAAAAATAAACTATATGAAGTCTCTAATAGTACGTGCATGTGAATTACAACAATGATGTACGAGGATGAATTTTCTCCCTATCAGTTTGACGGGATGGATCCATTGGATGTTTTCCTTGTCAGGATGCAGCATATTCCCTAACTCCACTAGGTACACACCCTTGATACAGTGTTAATAGGTACACCCACCTAGTGGTGGGAAATGCATCAGGAGGAACTCCATGAATGGGAAGTTGTGGAAGATTCCATAAGGGAAACATTTAGGCTAGGGGTAAACATTTGCCAATACATGTTCTCTTGTGATAGGAATTGGGTGGCCATGCAGAAGAAAGGTGCACGAAAGATACATATGAAAACTCAACATGCTCAACTGAAATAAAATTCCATCTGTTCAATCCCTCTATCCTTTATTGAGTAAAACAACTAGTTGTGAAAGACTAAGGAAATAGTGGGAGGTTAGCAGATGCCCCCATATCTAGTTGCAACTAGTGCAGATCCTCCATGTCGGAAATCGAGAAATTAGATCTGTGTGAAAAAACAGTGTGACCCATAAGGGGTCATCGTGGTAGATCAATACATGGGTAGATTGATGCAAGGTGGCACAAAAATCATGCATGGTCCCCCTCAAATAATAAGACTTTGTGCATGCATAGATATTTCAACATCATATTGAAAGACTCAGTGACATAAATGACTAGTTGTAATAATGGTGGATGTGATAGGCAGTTACACCACATGTATTTTATTTAATTTTGGAAAGATCAAGTCATTAATGCAAGTGTAAGTGGAGTGATTTGCCCCATTTGGAAGGAGTAAAGAGTTGATTATGTTGGCTAGTGGAAAGGATGCAATCAAGACTACAAAGATGGATTTTTTTCCACTGAAACAACTTCAACAGAGAGAATTAAAGGGGTTAATGATAGACTAATAGCAAGGACCGAACAGTAACTCAAAGTTAGTTGGATGGCATGTCACCTTAATATTACAGTACTTCTAAGCGAACAGATTATTTTGGCTCATTAATTCTCCCATTTATCCACCACTACTCAGCTTCCGGAGTGATCTTCATTCGTATCCCAACACTGGCATGAGAAAAGAAGCCCATATACCCTTTGATTATGCACCAGGTGAGTTGTTCTGTTTTGTTGGGGCCCAAACTGGTTTCGTGCCTTCAAAAGATAGCTTAAGATACTATAGTCATCAATATATAGGATGGATTCCACAAGAAAACCCCATGAAAGATAGTAGGTCAATTTAGTAAAAAAAAGTCAGTTCCATTTCCAGTGATGTTGTTCGACGTAAATTTTAGAGGGCCAAAATTGGGGAAAGTCCCCATGCTCAAATGTGTAGACTATAGTGTGTGTGACCCAATTCAATTCCTAGAACTCCAGTTCAAAAAGTATGCAGGCATTTTTAGTAAAGTATATGGTATATAAAAGGTGTTTATAAAGAAGTGGGTGAAGCCCTTGCGAAAGTTTGACATCCTTACATTTATCAATTGTCCCCATTTCGATCGAGCCCCAATACTACATCCATGTTTCTGCTTCCTCCTTTCATGGTTGCATGGCGGTTATCTATGGATGGATAAACAATACCCTACAGAGAATAACAAAATGCAATGGGTCTCAGGTCTTCCCACATCTGGATAAGATCTCGTTGTTACCATTAATGAAAAAGACGTAAAACAAGAAGACATTTACACCCAATTCGAGACATGTCGAGGGAAAAGTAGGGTTGTAATGCCTGATATTAATGATCAATCGGTAAGGTTTGCAACACAATTACTTTCCTGCAAGATGATATAGAAGTTTTGAAAGGATGAATTCCCCCTTGGTGTCGTCGTCAATGTTGAACATTGTGTTGGAGGAGTCCAAATGGCTTGGGTTCAATACTTTCTCAATGAATTCATGGATGACTGTTTGGATGCCTAGAGCTTACGAAAGGAGTTTCATTATAGTTGGGTAGTCCTCTTTCTTAGCATGGTCTTATGAAAGGCACCACCAAGGAATGAATAAGATGAGTAGGGCTCCCCATTGTTCGGTGTCCCCCAATTTTTAACTCTCTGGTACTCGAAGGAACCAACGGTCCAAGTCGAAATCACAAAGGCTTTCCAGAAATGGTTCACATAGTTGATTTTTGCCTTCGATGTAATGATCCACATCCCAAAGAGGATTCTCAAAAGGTATACTAATTATCTTTATTTTTCATGTGATTTCAATAATATGTTTATTTACCCTCGCACAACTAACGGTAAGGTTGAGGCCAAGATCCCCTTTTGCATTACCAAAAAGGACATCCTAGTGGGTGTCATAGAGTGGTCATCCAACCACCAACCTCCATTCGTCAAAGTGGAAACCCAATTCAATATACAAACAAAGAAATCGTAGGAACATAGATGGTTTGTTGCTAATGCTCGACATAAAGACAGGGCTTTCAGGTCTTAGAACCACCAACCCATTGGTTCCAATGAGAAGAAACCATAGACTCTAAAAGAGAAAATTCAGAGCAAGGAGGAATCAAAAGTAGATGATGATGGGGTTTGAAAGCAGAAATGGTCCTCTAAAAGTTATTTATAACCCCCTATTAATCTAGACCCAAGCACAGAAGAAGAAGGTACACCATCACCAAATACCACTCAGATCAAAGAAGAACTTCTAAAGCCTTCTATGCAGCTAAATATATGGCCAGAACAAGGTACAAGGAAGCGCCATTGTATAAAAAACACCAAATGATCAAAAGTTAACCTTATGACACTACAAGCTAGCAGCCATGTGGCCAACTTGTCCAAATTATTCAAAGAACTCTGCACTTAGTTGTCCCGACAACAAAGTTTCTAGAAGAATGTGATGGGAAAGTTTGATTATCTTTGTCAACAGTTAGCTTTTCCCTCACCACCATGATCTCCCCCTCGGGCTCCATAGTCCGTCGAAGCTTCAGGAACAAACCGGAAAAGGATTCTTAGTGCAATCTCACTCGATGTGGTCCCAGCCAATTTCTCCAAAACCGAGCTTGATCTTACCCAGGTACCTAACACATACCTATAGATTTTTGTTACTGCAATAATACATGAACTTGGGGAGATGAGACAAACTCTCACTCGAGCACATCAATAATTCATCCTTTAATTTGATCAAGAAGTCAAAACTCATGTTGATAGCAAGTCCCAACTACAACACAAACTTCTCGCGCAACAATAGGTCAAAGCTACACGATAGGACCTCCAACAGTGCTTCTTGTTGAGGTTACTATGCACACAGACACCAAAGAACAATATGAGGCTACCTTGGCCAGTCACATTGAATTACTTACTGCTATGGAAGAATCATATTCATGGGTCCATCTGCCAAAACAGGAATAACCCGAGGTTCCATCATCGCTTAATCTTGAAGAAGTGACTGAGCATCTCCGGGCGTTGGAGTCAAATAATATATCACTTTGCATTAAGCTCCGAGAGACAACACTAGAGGATATGGAAATGTAGAAGAATATTGCAGTGGCCTAAAAGGCCATCAACTATGAACAAACCAGAATTAAGGATTTTTTTGGATTGGTCGAACACAGTTTCACCTTGTGGAACCATTTGCATAATCCACCAGAACTTAGCTCTATTGATGACATGTTTCATATGGTTGAAGCAGAGGTCACTTAGAAAAAGAGAAGTTTGGCTTATCTACCTTTGGGTGAGAACCAAGGTGTGATGACAACCATCGTGAGCAAGATTAAGGAAATCATTGCAGCAGGAGCAGAGAAGAAAACAATTTCAGAGTTAGCAAATGTCGTGGTTGATAAGGCCCAAATATTATATACTCAATTGAAAGTTGTGCATCTTGTAGCCACCCCCATGATTGAGAAGATTGAGACTATAGACCGGAAATCTCCCCAATTCATGGAAATTGATGTCAATGAAGTCGTTCATCTCACCCAACAACTCCATGACACCCTTGATGAATTTGATAATCAGTTCAAGGAGTCCCTTCAAGAATTCATGAATACAGTTCCTTTTGTGGCATCAATAACACCATAAGCAAGGCCATTGGCTTGAGGACGAGGCAAGTAATAGTGTCAGGGGCTTGTTATCATCCAAAGGTTTGGGATATAGATTGTGTGTGAAAAAAAACACAATTGTGCGTGCACTACATTTTTGTGTGCACACAAACAATTGTGCAATGAATGACATAAGGTGCACTCACCAATCCAATTTCCATTATGCACGTCGAGAATCAATAGTATACCACATGTATGTTGGAATTAATAAGAGGATATTTGGGAAATATTCTCGAATGATTAACTTTGGTTGCATGAGAGATCGTGGAGCAGTTAAGGGATGAGTTGACAAGATAGTTAAGAATACCAGGACTCCAAAGAGGCTACATGGACTAGAATCGAGTGGAAGAAACATGCAGGGCTGGAAGTCAACAGAGTGAGTGGAGTTGAACTAAAAGTGTGAGAGCATGATGACACATAGAAGGTTGTTATTATTGATTTTTATTCATTCAGTTGGTTCACTCTAAGTTCTCTCGGTCAAGAAATGAGTCTGGCTATTTTTGTAAGAGTTCAGTTGTGAGTCTAGTTTTGTATGTAGAGGGAACTGGTTTTGTAAGAATTTTTTAATAGATTCAATTTAGTAATACATGTAGAGTCTTGGAGAAAGTGCATGGAACCTTGTAATGGAGTACTGATATAATGTGTGAGAGTGTAGGGTGTTGATTCTGATGAATTGTGAGTCTCTTCATCCATGTATGTTACTGTTTGTCCATGTATGCTACTGTTCGAATGGAAATAAAACAATCTATGATTATTCTTGTCATTTAAAGTGTTGATTATGTGTTCAATGAATGTATACATTAATGTTACATGTTGGTAATCTTTAATTATATTGCAATGGAATGTATAAATGTCATCCCTAGTGGATTCTCAGTGTAATTTAACCCTTCATCATCGACACAAGACCTAATGGTCTCTTTGATTCTCATGGTATCTCAGGTGAGACCTTATTCAATCTTCGATTGAGGATTGATATGACGATGTGTAATGTACCCAGCCACCCATAGGATGGTCACGCTACCTCCAAAACTCACTTCTAAATTGATTTTGAATTATGATAGCAATTAATTAATAAAAAAGCATGAAAGAAACATGATAACAGCACATGCAATAATAAAGATTCATGTTGCAGTATAAAAGAATGTTTAAACATTCCATGCATATAAATAACGAGCAAGCATGCATATTATAAAATACACATCTCAGAGATATTAATTAATACACAGCGAAATTAAATATACAACATAAAAACACATGACAGAGAGCACTTATATTTAACAAAATGGTTCACCAACTAGTTGCAGACCAAGGATGTTTCTTCCAACCATAGACACTAAAATAATATTCCAAGTCTCAACAGCAGATCACCCTCGAGCCAGGGATATGAATCCATAAGGATGGTTCCAGGGTGTCACTCAACTTCCCAAACCAATCAGCGGTCAATCTCTCACAGGTTCCTCAACACACATCAATCCAAATTACACTAGCTCTCTTCTCTCTAGCCTACACAAACCAAGGGAATGGACCCTCTTATCTTCCATGCAGTCCCTTAGACTATCCACCTCCTTCCATGGCTCCAGTGCATCTTTTCAAGAATCTCCATGTTGAGACTCTCAGGACTTGAAACTATGAATAAAATTTAGTACATGTCAATGCATCTAAGGAATGCAATAATTAATTCATGGTTGGAATACACCAGCAATCACTACAACCAACCAACAATGGTTTTTCTCCCAGCAAATCATTTTTCTTTTCCCAACCAATACCAAGGATGAATGAGCACAATGAATGAAAGTGTGAAAGTTTGTATGGAGAAGAACCCCCAAACAACCCACAAGATGGGTTTATATATTTTCTTGGGAATCAAGAACCACATGGCCTTCCCCCAAAAAATTTATGTAACCCCTTATCTCAATTAAAAAAATTATGGGTAAATAAAATATGATAAAATGACTTAGCCCCTTAATCCCTCTCTCTCATGGAATCATAGCCCCCTATAACTCGTGTCATTTTCTGTCTAGCAGCCAACGATGCATTTTATTATTAACAATGATCAAAACATTACATTTCCTCAAAACGTTGGCCTCTTTAATTGTTTCGAACTCCAGCCTTTCATCAAATAAACACAATACATTATTTAATATGGGGAATCAAAATTGGGGTATTGCATTCCCCTCCCCCTTATTTTGGCACTTTCCTTAGTGCATATGAAAAACAGAAATCAACATTTCAAAATTTATTCAAAAATTTGTGGGTACTCTGCTTGCATGGCATATTAATGCTCCCAAGTAGCATCTTCAATATTGTAGCATGTCCAATGGACTTTTACCAGCTCTATAACTCGATTCCGGATCATTTTGACTTTTATATCCAATATGCGCACTGGTTGGACTTGAAAGTCTATCTCTGGCTCTACTTGAATCGAATGTCAATCAATAGCATGTTTAGGATCATGTACATACTTTTTAAGCAAAGAGACATTAAATACATTATGCACATTCATGGAAGCAGACAATCAAGCATGTATTCAACTGGACCTATTATGTCCAGGATCTCAAATGGACCACAGAATATGGTTGCTAGCTTCATACAGCTACCCAACTTCAATGAGCTCTTTTTGGGATTCACTTTTAAAAGAACATGCTCCCCCACTTTAAATTCTCTAATTTTTAGGTTCTTATATGCATAACTTCTCTATCTATCTTGATTTGCGTTTAAATTCTACTTAATTCTAGCCATCTGTTCTTCCATATCCTTGAGCAATTCTATCCCAAGTACCATTATGTATGTTGGGTTGTCCCAACTCACTAAAGTGTTGCATTTCCTACCATACAAAGCTTCAAATGGTATCATATTCAATGAATCTTGATACCCATTATTATAGGAAAACTCAACCAAATGCAAGTAATCTTTCCACTTAGATGGTTTATCCATCACATAGATTCTCAGTGTGTCTTCAATTACTTGGTTGACTCTTTTTGTTTGTCCATCTGATTGTGGATGGTATGTTGTGCTAAAATTCAAATTTGTACTAAATCCTTCAAATAAACCCCTCCAAAAATTTGAAGTAAACGTTGTGTCTTTGTCTGAAACAATTGTCTTGGGTATCCCATGCAACCTAGTGATTTCTCTCATGTAAATTTATGCAAATATTATATGTTGTATGAGTCATTTTCATAGGAACAAAATGAGAATACTTTGTCAATTTATCCACAACAACCATCATGAAATCATGTTGCCTTGTTGTCCTGGGAAGTTTAGTTATTAAATCAATGATTACCACTTCCCATTTCTTCTCTAGAATTGGAAATGGATGAAGAAAACTCGTTTGGTGTCTGTGCTCGGATTTTACTCTCTGGCATTCCATACCTCAGGCAATGTAATCAGCAACGTCCTTCGTCATTCTAGGCCAAAAGAATTGGATTCTTACTGTTGCAGTTGTTTTCTAGTAGCCGGGATGTCCGACATACTAAACATTATGCATTTCTTTTAACACTAAATCCCTAAGTTCTTTGGAACTAGGAACAGAAATTCTATTCTTATGCATAAGTAATCCATATTCCTTAATCTTATACTCTTTAATTTTTCATTGTACATTTTATTTATGTAAAATTTATTTTACATGTAGGTAATGGTTATCTATAAAAACAACATCTAAAATTTTGCTCTTTAAATCTGAATGATGCATACTAACAGTTGTAGCATGCATGAGATGTACTCTTTTGTTGAGTGCATCAACAACTTTATTTGTTTTCCCTTGATATGCTTGATGTCAAATCCATACTCGCTTAAAAATTCCAGCCATCTTGTTTTACTAGCATTCAAAGTTGGTTGTTTGAAAATATATTTCAGACCACTATGGTTTGTCCTTAATTCAAATTTTTTTCCTGTGAGATAATGCCTCCACATATTCAATGCATGAACTATGGAAGAAAGCTCCAAATCATGTGTGGCATAATTCCTCTCATGTTCTTTGAGTTTTCTATACTCATAAACAATGACATGTCCATTTTGAGTGAGGACTCCACCAAGTCCTTCCTTGCATGCATCTTTCATACCACAAAATTATCATTTGGGTCAGCAATATTTAAAATAGGTGCACTAGTAAGAAATTCTTTCAACAAATTAAAGTTCGCTCCACACTCAGTTGTCCATTCAAATTTAATTCCCTTCGTTTGCAAAGAATTGATGGGATGAGCAATCTTAGAGAACCCTACTATAAACCTCTTGTAGTATCCGTCTAATCCCATAAAATATCTTGTTTATGTAACATTCCTAGGTGTTGGCCATCCTCTAATGGCTTCAATATTTTCTGGATCTACTGGTATACCTTGTTCTGAAATAATGTGACTCAAATAATGGATTTGTTCTTGGTAAAAAGAACACTTACTAAGCTTGGCATACAACTGATGTTCCCCCAGCACTTGCAACACCAACCTCAAGTGATGTTTATGCTCTTCCTCGGACTTAGAATAAATAAGTATGTCATCCAAGAATACAATAACAAACTTATCCAGAGAATTTCTGAATATGTCGTTCATTAAGCACATAAAGACAGTTGGTGCAATGGTCAATCCAAATTGCACCACTACAAATTTATAATGTCCATACTTTTTTCTAAACATTATGTTATTTATGTCTTGTTCCTTGATTCTTACTTGATGGTATCCAGATATCAAGTTTATGTTTGAAAATATTTTTGCCCCTCTTAGCTTATCAAAGAGGTCATCAATTCTGGGTAGAGGGTATTTGTTCTTTACCATGGATTTATCCAGTTGTCTAAAGTCAATACACAAGATCAATGTTCCATCCTTTTTTTTGACAAAGAGTATTGGTACTCCCCTAAGGTGAAACACTTGGGCATATGTACCCTTTCCTCACCAATTCTTCTAGCTGCATTTGTAATTATTTAAATTCAGGTGTACTCATTATGTAAGGTGTTTTTTATATTGGGGTGGCTCCTGGTAATAAATCCATAGGAAAATATATCTCCATCTTCGGTGGCAATCCTGGTATTTATTGGAATACATCTTTTAACTCTTGCAGTACCAAAAAATCTTCAAGGCTTCGGGGTTGAATAAAGAACAATTTTGAATAAACTCCACAAAGAATTGCTTCAGAGTTGATCTTGATTGTATCTTGTAACTTTGAGTTTGAAGTATGAGATATTTGAGGTTGACCTATCAAACTCTCTTTTGATCTTGATAGCAGTACTGTTTTAAAATTATTTGAAATGATCAAATTATTCTCTCCAACTTTTCATGCAGAAGATATAGATGTATTTATATGGTATTAAGAAAATTGTGTGTGATGTTGATCACAATTTAATTTTAATGTTGAATCCCTCCTTCAATATTTTTGTATTGTAAAAAGACTTTTGTTGCACATAAAGATCATATTGGGTTATTGAAGAACCATTTTCATTTAAATCTAAGCAATAAATTTTTGGGGTTTGTTGTCTAACACTCTCCATACTCCAAGATATTCAAAGATATATCTTTTAGCCAAAGAGGAGAACCATCTCTCTAAAAATGAAGGGGGACTAATGTCCTCTTGAAGTTGTCATTTCGGTCTTGATGGATTCAAGCGTCAACAAAAGGCCATCCTTGGGAGCATCCCCTATTTGAATGCTTTGGTATAACCAATAGGAATCCTATGACACCCCTCCCATACTTAAAATTGGTCAATTGTATAGGGTTTTGAGCATTTGTTTAATTTGATGAGGTAGTTTTGATGCACATGTTTAGGTATCTTGCTTATTGGATGTGGTTTATACTTGTCATGATATATTTAACTTGAGATCTGTAGAGGGCGTACCCTTTTATTTTGCAGGACCTTGCTTGGTGGCCAGTTTTGGGAGAACAAGTCTAGCTTGGGCTTCCATGGGGAAAGAATCCCACCAAATGGATGCCTAGGGCCCGCATGTCAGATGACAGATACATGTCTTTGGAGGCCTAGAAGATATCATGATGGACCTAACCTAACCCCTACCACCCAAATGACTTGCCTAGGAGAGGAAAAATGTCACCTCCTTGAGGGTTGACGTCATGAGGGGGCTAGGGTTTGGTGGTGATGGAGTTTCACATTGACACTTGGAATATTTTCATTGGATGAGGCATGGAGAAGACTTGGCACATGATGAGGAGGCTCAAATATCCCCACTTCCACATCTTCTCCAACAAGTTGCTCAAGTGCCAAAACATCCCCTAAAGGGGTGACGTCATCTTACTTTAGGGTTTCTTTTGTGCAAAAGTAAATTTTAATATTAATTGTTTAATATTATTTTCATTCAAAGGGTAAGATAAGGGTTGTTACCCCTTATCTTATGTTTTACCCTTTCTAAGTGGATAAACTATGTGTTAGACATTTTGTATAAATAGAGAACATGCGAATCTCATTTTTAACATAACTCTCCCATGGTGAAAAGATAAGGACTGAAATTTTCACTACCTTCAAGCTTTTTGTTCTCGTGTTCTATGGTATGGTGTTCTCTTTGGTTATGGACTACATTATGATGATGCACTAGCTCTTGGAGGTCTTTTCTAAGCTATTTGTGGTGGTTTATATTGGCATGTTATGGTTTATCTTATTGCTATTTGGATTGGTAAGACATTTTACTTGTTGCTATCATTTGTAATGTAAGATCAAGGTTAATTGTTGATAAGGCTAGGTAGGGAGTATAATTGCATACACCCCTACTTTAGTTTCACCATAATTTTAAGCATAGAATTATTGTTTGCAAGGGTTTGCTAAGAAGGTATAAGGATATACACCCCTTAGTTTAAACCCTAGCTAGGTTACTTGCCTTGGGAAATAAGAGGATTTATACCCCCAAGGAGGTAGTATCTCTAGATATTTATTTTGTGACCCTATTAACCCATTAATCAAAGGCACTAGTTGTTGCATTGGAGAAATAAAACACTACTCTAGAAAATGTGAAAGTTGAGGTTTTGAAGTTCTCTCACTTGAATATTGTTCATTGAGCCTTATGCTATCTTGCCTCATTGAGGCGTCCTCTTTCACCCACTAAAAATTGTTGTTATAATAAAACTAACCTACCTCCATTAGGGTTGTATAAATATAATCCTCTAAACCTAGATAACTCGTAAACTAATTCTAGAAACTTGCTAAAACTTGTCCCCAACAAACTACTATCCTAGGCACATCTTTTAGGCTAATTTAGTGTTCTTTATGTTGGTTAAATTTCATGTTATAAGGCTTGGTTTTCTACATCCATAAGGCTGATAAATATCAGTGCAGTAAACTTTTTGTGACAGCCTTGCTTTTATGCTAAAGTCTTGTTCTTTCATTATTGAGTTGAACTAGTCTTTACTAGCTTGTCTCTTGCTTATTCAACTAGACTTTTAGCACTTATTTTGCAGCTCTTATTATATTTCATATGTTGATATATATCACTCATTTTTGCTACAATTAGGAATAACAAGCTTAAATTTATTTTCCACCTAACATATTGCATTGTGTACTTGGTTTTCCTTGTGTCTCGGGCGGGTATTTTCTCTTGGTAGCTCACTCAAAAAATTGGAAACCTCAAGCAACCCTCAAGACTCATTACCAAATTCCCTTTACCATCTAGAAACTTTACCTTTAGGGGAATCCATTCATACATCTAATTTTCCATCTCAATCCCCCTAGGGTCATCGGGATTCCCCCCTTGAGGTGACTACCTCACCTCTAAAGTGACAGAAACACCTACCTAAGGTGACATTGGGTAGGTGCTCTCTAATTTGTCACCAATTGGTGGTTGGATCAGGATTTACCCAACCTACAACTTGTGCGATAACATTTTGGTATTGTTGTCGGGGAGATTTTTGAATCCTCTTCCGAAACCTAATGACACTTTGGCAAGTTATCCCAAATCCTTTTACCTAGATTTCCTGCCGACTCCACCCAAGGGACGTTCCCTTTTCACTTTTTTTATGAGGTATTCTTGAATCTCATATGGTGACTCCACCTTCCCAAGAACCCACTTTTTTTCCTTTTTTCCCCTTTCCATCATTGATGAGCCTTGAGCTCATCTGGTGACTCCATTGAGGTGTTACCCTAAGTAATGAAACCATGGCCTCATGGGACTTACCATGGGCTTTCCATAAGGTGTATCATTCTCTTGATGTTCAAAATGTCCCGGGATATCTGAATAATTTCTCTACAGAGTGGAGGGTAAATTGCCCTAAATTTAATGGCAATCTAGCTCTAGCAGCCACCCATGTCGCCAATTATATGAAGTATGATTCAAGCCTAGGCGTGCTACATGAGGATGTGCTAGTGAAATTTTGTGTGTCTTCACTGGAATCAATTCAAAGGAATTTGCTTTCACATTCATGTAATCCAAAGAGCATCCCTTCTTCTACCAAGCTCATTGAATAATTTCTCAAGCACTATTGGTGAGTTGCCCATGATTTGCAGGATACTTTCTAAGAAATCAAAGATGTTCTTTTCAAAGAGGGTTTTTCTGTAGATGAGGATGAAAAATATATTGAAGAAGATCTTGATGAAGAATATCCAAATGAGACATATGATGAAGATGAAGTATCTTCTCTTCCACTTGATGAGGACATCCAGACCTCTGCTTCTTCTGCCACATCAATAAGAGAACATGATGAGTTATAATCATTTTGAAAACTTTGATGATGATGTGTTTCATGATTGTGGAATTGAAGAAAATTTCCAAAAGGATCTCGATGAAGTTTCTCTTGGAAAAGGCCTAAACAAGACATTGATATATGCTTTCCCTTTTGAAGAAAATGAAGTTCTCCAGTCTTGTGAAGAAGTAATCATCTCATGTGATGCAAATGAATTCGTGGAATAACCCTCGAATATAGTTGACGACCACATTGATGATTTCATACAGGTCGGGAGACGTAGATGGGATTTGGGTTACTTCATTATTGATAGAGATCCCATTTATAACATTGAGGGTAGCTCTCAAGCAGAGGGGGTTGAAGTTTCATCTTCAGAGGATTAGTCTTCATGTGTGTATGATGATGATAAGATTACATATTTGTTCTATCCATTCGAGGATGATCCAACGCGTCATTTTCAGGATGATTTTTGGCCATCCCTTGAGAATTGTGATGATTACCTTTCTGGTGACCCGAGCCTTTTCTATGAAGAGTTCTAGACACTGCCACACTCATATTTTGACAAAAAATAGACCGTGGTCAGCCCAAAGAAGTCCAAGGTCCACACTACCAAACAAAAGTACTTTCCGATTTTGAGCAAAATTTTGTAGACAAAGAACCGACATTTCCTAAGTCCAAGGGAGGAATTTTTCTCTAGACATGAGGTTGTGCCTCACTGCATTTCCCCTTGTTTGGGAAATCAACAGGTTTTCTTGGGATCTATTATCCTTTCTCAACCTTTAGGAGCAGTGATTTTATGAGTTAAGATGAAGACGATTCGTCGTCTACATATGGTAGCCCTCTTCAGAGATGGATTGATCGAGATTGTGGCTACACTTTCAAGTAGGATGATCAAGTTGATGGTTTCTCTTTCCAGCAGGATTTCCTCCCTCCCACCCATCTCCATGAGTTTTATTTAATGATCAATTATATGTGTATTTATACTCATGATTATTATGTACTTGACTTATCTTTGTTGTACTACATCATTAAGCACAGGGGGGGATACTTTGATGAGATGATTGTTGATATTATGGTAGTTCTGGGAGGTATTTACCTCCATGTGTAAACCTGACGAGAATAGAATATCCCAGGAAGCAAGAAGAAACCCTAATTAGTTGGCTAATAACCCTAGAAGACAAGTTGGCTCAAGAGAATGACTTGTATTAGGTTATTAGCCTCCAAGAGAAGAAATCGGCTAAAGGAAATGTTATATACTAAAGAATTAGTACTCAGAATGAGAAGTCGGCCCAGGAAGTCTGCCAGAATTAGTATAAATACAGGAGGCCAATCTTCATTCTGGCCAGCATTCTCAGAACTGCAGAAGCAACGCTTGTGCACACTGCAGTTGGCCAGTTTGTGCGCAAGTTTGGAGGAGAGTTGTTGTTGCAGCTGTTGCAGCTAGCATAATTCAGTTTTGGCTTAGACTCTCTCTTGGTTATGGTTTAGACTCTCTGATCAACTCTTGTTTGGTGTGCTATCCTTGGAGAAAAATGTGTTATCCCTAGAGAAAGGTGTGTCACCTTTGTTTGGCTATCCATTCTAGGGTTTGCTTCCGGAATGATTCTCTGTCAAGGTTAAGGTGCTTGGGGGTGGCTTCGACCTATGTTTGGGTGACAATAGTGATATTGTCTATGGTTAAATGAGAACATCCATTATATTCTAACAATGATCAGCTAGTTGTATGACTTCACCTAACATCACCCATCACTAGATCTTCAGGGCCCTAAGGCCCCAGGGAAGTAGGTAGGTCATCTTGACTTCCTTTCATTTGCATCTTGATTGCTCATATTAGTGATGTAGGAGCATCGTCAACAAGCACACGTGGAGATACAACCTAGCGCCTTAGCGCGCCTTTGAATCATTTCAGAATCTTAAACGTTGTTGTTTCCTCTAAATATTTTTTTTGAACTGATTGAAAATTGAAGATGATCAAAACGCTTGGGAGTTGAATGACCACGAGTGATCTGAGATTTTCACTCCTGGACTTTAATGTAACAGAAATTAAGTGGGAGTTTAGTTTTTGAGATAGAGGTAGTCGGGGGAAACCCTAAGAGCCCTCTAGGATAAATAGGAGTATTGTACACCCAAATGATGTTGTTGAACATGGAGGATAGTTGAATTTTAGTAGGAGATTGTTGTGATTAGTTATTGTTGAATTTGTAGTTTTTTTTTTTTTTTATAGCTATAAGCATTTTTACATTGAATGAAGATAACAGAGGGAAATTGATCCAAATGTGTGTAGAGTTGTTGTTGCTAAACTCTTCTCTATTATTTTGTGTTTTCGTGAATGCATGGATTATATTGTTGAATGTATGAATCTGTGAAGCACTAGATAAGTTTCAATCGTTTCTCTTCTGAGTGCTCGGATGCAAGGAGTGCATATTGTCCGCAAGGAGTGCATCGACAGAGTCTAGATTTGACTCAAGAAAGCTCGGAAGGGATAACGGGAAGCTTATACTGAGTGTTGCAAGGAGTGCATAGAGTCAAGAATCGACTAAGTGTCGAGAGATCGAGATTGTTAAGCGCAAGGAGTGCGTAGAGAAATTTCTTTTGGGAGAAATCAATAAGTCTGAACTTTGTCAAAGATTCCAAGTTCACAAGGAGTGTGTCGGAGTCAAGATCAGTAGAGATAGCGACAAAGATCCAACAGAAAGGGAGAGATCTGTTGAAGGTCACGAAGTGACAGTTGGGATCCCTTCCGAAGGAATCGGGATCATTGACAGACATTAGATCTGAAGAAGGTGCAAGGAGGTCACACCTTGAAGTCCTTCAGACTTCGCGTGTTCGAAGGTTTTCGTTTGTGAAGGGGGGAACTTTCTGAAGTTATTGAATTTGAAATCCATCTGGACCGTAGATCCATCCATAAGAAGTGGGATCCTTCTAGACCGTCAGATCTGGGAGAAGTTGCATGGCATTTAGCCGTAAGTTCCTTCGGAAATTTGTGAATTGGGGGATTAGGAGTGTCGAGGAGTCAAGATTCCCGAAATCACGAAGTCACAAAGTGCAAAGAGATCACCATCGTTGGTCATTAGAGGGAGTGTGAATTGTAGATCTAGTTCTAAGTAACTCTGTCAATTCGGAGTTCGTGTAAAAGGAAGTCAGTTGCACCCAAAACAGTCAAAGTCCGAAGTTTGAAGGGCCTAGGAGGTTAAGTCTTGGGTCATAGCCCGAGGTCACTTGAGGAGAGGGCCTAGCGGAAAGGAGCTAGCGCCCAAAATTTGAAATTAGAAAAGTGCTAAGGAAGGGGGCATGTGGGTTCCATAAGACCTGAACGTAAGGAGAAAAAGGGACATGCGTAAATCATTCCAGGGCCATTGAAGGTCTGAAAGAGCTAATCCAACTCAAGATATTAATATCCTTGACCGGGAAGTCGCAGACCCTTTGGGAGAGAAGGGGGATTTGCATCAAGTGGTATCAGAGCCTAAATTTGTTTTCGAGTAGCAAAAGAGAGCTCAAAGTTGTACTTTGTGTGTGAGGAACAGTCAGCACAATGCCTCTAAGGAGACGTGTGGAGTCGCCTATAGCCAATCGCGTTGTAGAAAGAGAAATGATAGAGTTTCATGCAAGATTAGAGGCGATGGAAGCAACGCAAAGGAGAGCACATGATTTTGGGGACATCAGTGAGGCAGAAAGTGAAGAAATAGAAGTTGAAGAAGTTGTAGGGGAAAATGTTGTTGAAGAACGTTTACTGAGAGTAGTTGTTAAATTGGGAGCTAGATCCAAGATTGACATCCCAATGTATGAAGGAAATTTGGATGCTGAAGAGTTGTTGGATTGGATAAGATCCATGGACAAATATTTTGACTATGAAGATGTCGATGAGGAGAAGAAGGTGAGACATGTTGTCACCAGGTTGAAAGGACATGCAGCACTGTGGTAGAATGAACTGCAGGTTGAGCGGAGAAGCAAAGGAAAACAAAAGATAAAGAATTGGGACAAAATGGTAGACAATTTGAAGACTAAATTCATACCCAAAGATTATCAGATAAATTTGTTCAGGAAGTTGTAGAACCTGAGATAGAAGGGTATGACAGTGAAAGAGTACATAGAGGAGTTCTACAAGCTGAATATTAGGACTGGACAAAGAGATAAAAATGAAGAAAAGTTTGTTAGATATATAAATGGCTTGAGATATGAAATCCATGATGAGATTAACATGATGTCGGTAAGGACAGTAGAGGATTCTTATCAAATTGCACTAAACGCAGAGGAGAAGTTGTCCAGAAAACAAAGCCAACGAGGGAGAGGTAGAAGCCTGAACAAAGGCAAGGGAATTGCCCATGACAAGGCACAGAAAACCAAAGACGAGACTGAGAAACCACATAGTCACTCAGAAAGAGGAGGAAGATCTCGAGGGAGCCAAAGTGGTGGAAAAATTTCTTTTAGAGGAAGAGAAAGAAGTAGAGGAGGAGAGGAGGAGAGATAAGATGTTATGCTTGTGGAAAGACAGGACACATGTCTTGGGAATGTACCGAGAAAAAGAAAGGAGGTGAAGCTCACATTTCAGAAGCTCAGAAGTTGAATGTTGAAGCAGAGGGAGCAGAAGATGGAAGATCATTTATGCTGAGGAAGGTTCTCTTGAAGCCAGAACCAAAAGTTCAAAAACCAGTGCAGAGGAGAAATTTATTCAAGATAGCTTTCAAGACTAAAGATAGAGTATGCAACGTGATAATTGACAGCGGGAACACTGATAATCTAGTATCCACAGAAATGGTGGAGAAATTGGAGTTGGAAACTACTGAACATCCAAATCCATATAAGGTATCATGGTTGCAAAATGGACACCATGTAATGGTAACTAAACAATGCCTTGTTGAATTTAAAATAGGAGGATATAGAATTGAAATTTTGTGTGAAGTGATTCCCATGGATGTATGTCATGTTTTGTTGGGAAGACCATGGCAGTTTGACAGAAATGTCATTCATGATGGGAAAAAAAATACTTATACTTTGAAAAAGAATGGTAGAACACACATGTTGGTGCCAATAGAGGAGAAGAAAGTAAAGGAAGAAGCCAACACAAGTATACTTATCATGAGTGGGAAGGAATTCCTTAGAGAAGTCAAGAAAGAACAGGAGATGCAGTTTGTTGTGGTGAGGAAACCCAAAGTTGTCCTTACAAGTACTTTGATGGATGATTTACCTGAAGAAGTTCAGGAGCTGTTGGATAATTTTGGTAACATAGTAGTGGACGAGTTTCCTAACTCATTGCCACCCATTAGAAATATCATCCATCATATTGGTTTGATGCCAGGAGCAAGTCTGTCGAACAAAGCAGCATACAGATCAACACCTCAAGAGAATGAGAAGGTAAACAAACAAGTCTAGGAATTACTAGACAAGGGTTTGGTCAGAGAAAGCTTGAGTCCATGCGCAGTACAAACTGTGTTGAGTCCAAAGAAGGATGGAGGATGGAGAATGTGTACAGACTCGAGAGCCATAAACAAGATCACCATCAGGTATAGATTTCCTTTGCCAATAATGGATGATTTAATGGATTGTTTAAGTAGAGAATTTTTTTTTTCAAAGATAGATTTGAAAAGTGGATATCACCATATAAGGATGAGAGAAGGTGATGAGTGAAAAACAACCTTTAAGATGAATGAGAGGTTGTATGAGTGGCTTGTTATGACATTTGGCTTAACAAATGCCCCAAGTACTTTTATGAGGTTGATGAATGAAGTACTGAAATATTTCATTGGTAAGTTTTTTATTGTGTATCTTGATGATATACTGGTCTTTAGCAAAACTAAAGAGGAACATTTAAGACATATGACATTGGTGATGAGGAGACTACAGCAGGAGAAGTTGTTGATAAATCTGAAGAAGTCCTTTTTTATGAAGACGAAACTCATTTACTTGGGTTTTGTGATCTCTTCAAATGAATTGAAGATGGATCCACAGAAAGTGAAAGAAATCAAAGAATGGTCATCACCAAGGAGTATATTTGAAGTGAGAAGCTTCCATGGATTAGCGATTTTCTATCGGAAGTTCATCAGAAATTTCAGTGGGATTGGTGCACAAATGATGGATTGTTAAGGTCCTAACCCGCACATGGGTAGATTAATGTATTCGGATGTAATAAAGGTCAATATTAATAAGACCTTTCAATAAAAGAGAATTAGGCGGATGTAAGAAGACCT
>JZKD02S1673524.1:356666-378022 GCA_000966675.3 Picea glauca
GGACAGGCAGACACATGGCAGGTGGACAGGGAGCCACATGGCAGCAACGTATAAATGTGACAATATGTAGCTTTCAAATCACGAGACAGCTTGGACGGATTTCTTCCTCGTGTATCATTATCTTTCACACGCTGAAGAATAGAGCGAACGGATCTTTGTTTTCATGGCAGTTATATCCTCTGTAAGATCAATCTGTCCGTCGAGGGACTTCGAGCTTTTTATTATGCAAAGTAAACTTTCCTCTGAGTAATCTGTATTGAGGAAGTAATTTAAAAGGCATATTCCGAAACAAAACAAATTACATGGTGTGGCAACTTTGAAGGGAGGAAGTTCGATATGAGTAATTCCATAAGAAAACAAAAGAAAAAGAGACATCGAACAAGATTGCACTTATTGTGCCACTTGGCTAGCACTCTGTGGGTACTAGGCATGAGGTCATGGTGCCACTTGGCAAGCATCAATGGTACCATTTGGCCAAAGGCTATGGTGCCACTTGGCAGACCATCAATGGTGTCACTTGGTAGACCATCTATGGTGCCACTTGGTGAATGGTCCATGGTGCCACTTGGCCAACACTATCGTGCCACTTGGCCAGCACTCTATGGGCCACTTGCCAAGTAGTCAATGGTGCCACTTGGTGACCATTCTATGGCCCACGCCAAGGTTTACTGCAAGGATCGTCAGCCTGGCAATTCCCACAAAATTCACCTTCACACATTTCTTTTGCGATGCAATAAGAGGGATTCGAGGGTTAATGTCCTTACTGGTTTTATCCATGCCACTTCAACGATGCTTACAAATTTTGCACAAGAAAATGACATTTTTACAAATCTCCATGAAACGTATGATAAACATTCGAAGCACAGAGTTTCTCCATGAATCATTCAGGAAAGATGAAATGGTTTTGGGTAATGAAGAATTGCAAGCATCCACTACAAATGAGAGTTTCCTTACAGGTGAAACTGACATTCTTGATCTGGTTAAGCAGTGAGAAAGTGGAGCGAAAAATGCACAGCAAGAATTGAAATCGAATAACAAAGAATTGATTGGAAGGAAATTTCAGTTTCATGGTGGATGTTAAAAGAATCTGAAATAGAATGGTAATGCTAATTCTAATAAATAGGTGGAGTCCAAGTACAAGAATAACAGGCAAGTGGTAAAGAGGTCAAATATAATTGTTGAGAAAGTGATCTGCTAGAATGTGGGAATAACATTTTCTGCTGCAGTCTGGGCAACAAATGGTGTACCTCTCCTTGTACCTTTGAATCCACATGCACCCCTGCACTTAGCATGGGGTTTGTTTCCTGGCTTTGGGTTGACTCAACATCTGTAAGTGTTATTTTACTTACATCAGATTTCTTTAGAATATTAATTCCTCCACTTTAAGTTTATGCGTGTTGTGTGAGGAGAAGCCCTTTTATCTTTTGTAGTTCTATCTGTCAGTTTCTTAGCACAAAATAGCCTTCATCCAGTGGAATCATGTTTACTCTTTTGGATTCACGATGGGTTTTGGGGCCACATGACGACGACTCGTCAGCCCACTTGGCAGGTTCCTTATGAAGCCATGTGGAAGCGGCTCATCAGCCCAATTATTTCCACTCCCAACATACCAAGGTGTTGAGATCAATCCTAGAGAAGTTCCAAGCAAATGATATTGTTAGCAAATTTTATGAATGAATGCTCCACAGGTTTATCCCACGTACTGAAGAGTGTAACTTCCAATTCTACAGCCACGGATTACATAAATGTTGATAATATTAAATCCAACATACATAAGTTGACATGTGATGAAATGAAATGTAAAAAAATCATTTTGGAATAGTGCATTAGCTTTAGCACTCACTGTGGACCTAAGTAGCATAGCATAGTTAGGGACTGTAGTTAGCTATTTCTACTTGATTTCATAAAGAAAAAAGCATTTGCAGATAATTTTAGATTTTTTTCTCTTTATCAAATTTGATTAAAACTTCCATTTACCTCTCTTTGTCAAATTAGAATAAAAACATTTTTTATCACAACCAAACATATGTGCCCAAATTAGCCCACTAGCCTGGGGACTAATCTCTGGTGTTAAGGTTGCTTGGGGATTAATCTCTAGTGTTAAGGTTGATGACAGGGTTGGAATTTCAAACTGAAAAAGCCTGTCAAATTTGATGGTTTAGACTACTACACTGCCCGTTTTGTCGGTTTTAAGAAAGATAGTTGATAGTTGCAGGAAATTTTTGACCGTATTTGACGGGCAAATTGCCCGTCAAATTCCATCCCTGGTTGATGATATTAAATCCAACAATATGTGGAAAAGGTCGTTTGCAACAAGTTTAAAGTCTTTAACTCAATTAAATTAAATTTTTGAAAGTAACTTGCAAGCCCCACTATGGTGCCATGTGGCATTGTTTTATGGGTACTTAGTTTTTAGGAAATCAATAATGCAAGGAAATGTCAAGGCAAGGTCCTCATCATAGTTTCAAGACCTCTCGAACAAGTGAGAAAGGTGGTTTGCAACACTGTTTAAGTTTTTAACTAATTTTTTGAAGCATAGTGCCATCTAGCATTGCTTTTATGGGTATTTAGTTTCTGGGAAATCAATATCTAGTCATGCAAGGAAATCTGAAGGCAAGGTCTTTGTCGGATTTTCAAGACCTCTCGAACAAGAGAGAAAGGTGGTTTGCAACAATTTTTAAGTTTTAACTAATTTTTTGAAGTAATTTGCAAGATGCACTATCTATTAACAAATTCCATCAAAATAACCTTATCTTCGTGAAATAATTTATTTTATACAATGTTGTAAACACCTTTTCCACTACAACTAGGAAACCATTATATCCCTTGCAGATTGAGATCCTATGTATCAAGCCTTCAATGTCATCCCATCCAAAGGAAGTCAAATGATTAGTTAAGATTATAGAGGGACCATGGAAATAACTCTTGTTCCAACAGGCAACAACGGTGAGGCATGAGTATAAGATGGATTAAAGGCACAATCATGTGGCATTAAATAAGGCAACGACTTTATTAAGAAAGACACACATATATGCAAAGACACATTCAAGGACTTCTTCAAGCCTTTCATATAACATACAAACTGACTTGGCCATAAAAAATAATCTTTTTCTACATTAACTCTTACTCCTACTTGAACCTTAGTGGAGTAGGTTAAAGTTCGGTTGGAATTTTCCTTATCATCTAAAGACCTATATATCTAGTATCTTCTTATTAGCACAACCACACATTCAATCAAGAAATAAGGAAATAAACATTGTATAATACATATTGCATGAAGATTTTTTAAATTCCAAGTGTGAACATTGAATTTCTATAAAAACACAACATGTACCCTAAGGCATGAAACAAATTATTAAATTTTTAACCAACAATGAAAGAGAAATATTGTCTGGCAACTCGTTGTTCACTGAGGAACTCATAAAAAGATTTAAATTGTTGCTCTCAAGAAGCAATAATGAACAAATCAATATCAATGGTGAAAAAAAAAGATTTAATATTTTAGAAACATAAAGTAAGGGGCAATCTGAAGTTACCTAGTGAGTCGTCAATAATAAACATGCCAAAAGTTTCAGTCAAATAGAAGATCACAGAAGTATGTAGCAGCAATGTTTATGCCAAACAAAAATATAACAAGGTACAAATTATCTCTGTGGAAATCCATCAAAAACAAGTTGGGCATACCAACTCTGCATACCCAATATAGAGCATGCCAACAATTGCCAGTGAGATCACAAGAAGTACAGACATAACAAGTCATGCACCTGTACCCACTAATGCTGACAGGGAGACCAAGTTTTGTGGTGATTAGAAAACGTCTCCATGAACAAGAATCCAACCCGACTCTTCACTAGCATCCCTCATCTATAAAAAGAAAACAACCTGACAATCTTATAAACAACAAAAATAAAATGAAGTAAACAAATTAAACTATTTAATAGAATCTATTTATCATAGAATAAAAATTCAAAATAATATAAAAATAGTAAAAATTAATGTAAAAAATATGAAATATCTTCTCTTTGTCATGCTGCTTGAAAAAATACATCAAAATAGACATCAAGAAAGAAAGGTTTGGTTTACAAGAAACACGATTGGAAAAATGATAATTAGTCAACCTTCTAAATTTTAGGAGTTAGATCTAAAAAACAGGCATATGAACAAATTAGACACATCCATGAAGAATTAAAACCAGTAGGTGTTTTCAATAGTTTCCTTGAACCATCTCACTTTTGTAGCATCAAGCTCAAATATTGTGCTTCTCTAAAATGGTTTCTTCCACGAAACATCATCTATCAGAGCAAGGTATTTTTCATGCCACCAATTTTTCCTGTGATATTTTATTGCTTCCTAGGAATTGATCCTTAACATGTCAATAAGAAACCAAGGCTTTATATGTATTTTTAACTAATGACATTGTTGTCCTATTTCAAAGTCAAATCCATCATATCTTCTTGCAGTGGATAGTGGATGGTAGCCAAAAGCAGGATTTACAGAAAACTTCAATGGAACTATATGATTTAAACAGAAAAAGATTTAATATTGGGAGATACACTTCCAAATTTGATGTCAATTTAGTTGTCTATGAGCTTATTTCCTCCCAGAACCTCACCAAGCTCACTTCACTTATGTGCAGTGTTTTTACCTAGTTGGCAGAATGGAAGACTCTATTTGTTATCTTTAATACCTTTTATTTATCATGGAATGGACATTCTAAATCCTAAAGGTGTAATAGAAATAATACAAAATAATGTCAAAAATGTGAAATATCTACTCTTTACCAAGTTGCTTGAACAACCACCTCTACAAAACCACAAAATTCGCAGGCAAATGCAAGAATAAATAGAAAACTAGACATAAATTTTGAAGTACCTTACATTCTTAATTGACTAGCTTATCAGGGTTTACCAGGTTTCTCAAATCATCTTCTTATTGGTCATACTTTGCATGGTCAGTATTCAATATCTTGCATGAGTTTGGTGGAAGGCAAAGAACAATAACAAGAGACATTGTAGAAAATATTTCCATAAAATGACATTGTAACTTTTCCTTATTAGTTTGTTGCCATGGACAAAAATTTGCTTCATCTTAATGTCTAAGAGTTGTAGTTCCTTTCACGTGATGGTTGTGAGACCTTTACAAGGAAAGCAACGTCATTTATATATCAGGGTAAGCTAACTTAAAGACATAGTTTTCATGTTGTGTAAGCTGTACTTGAAATTGCAACTGTGTCTGGAAATCAGACGAGCAATTTAATGCATGGAATTTTATCTCTTACATATTTTCTTAGAATCTTGCAAAAATGGCAAAACATTGCATCTTGTTTTTGGTTCATGAAAGAATCTTAAGATAGTGGTTATCTCTATAACTTGAAGCTCCTTGTGTATCAGGCATGTCCAACCAACAAGGCAAAACTATTGGATTCCTATGCAAATCTATTTGTAAAGCTTAAACTGTATCCACCTCCAAGGGCTCGTAGAACATGGTATAAGCCCTCAAATTGAAGAGACAATTGTTAGAGCTAATACGTATCATTTTTCTATGTGCTTCAAGATTTCCATCTTTGTAAAACTATTAGCACACAAAAAATGATGTGCAAAGGGAGGAATAAAATGGAGATACATGGACACTGTTATCCCCTATCCTAGGGATAACTAAGGAGATCATGTCTCGAGGCCCACAGGTCCTAGACATGGAGTGTCGAGAATCGGATGACTTGAGCATGGCCCCAGAGGGCCCCTCTTTTCTTCAAGTGTAACCCATTTATCAGCAGCAGCAGCATCCATCCCACCAACCTGGTCTTGAAGAAGCAATAAGTCTTGCTCCATGAGGTAATTAGTCTGGGTATCATGGTATGTGTCACTCTGATTATTGAAGCATTTGAATATGTTGAGTTGAATTCTCCTTCATTTCATAACATTTGCTTGGAAATTATGCTCTTTAACTTGCTCATACCTGGGAGGGTGACATGATGCCCTAGTAAGTTAGTCTCCCTTTAGGATGGGTTGCCACTGGATGGGTCTATGAAAGGTCATCGTTCATTCCCTCCATACATACCACTTTCCATCTTTATTCCTCTCATTTTTCCCCTACCTTTGTTCGGGGATTGGGATTTGCTACACTAGTAAGGGATGTACCTTGCCTTGTGGGAAGAAGGAGCTAAAGGCCCAGGGGCTAAAAGTAGCTATTAGAAATAGGGAAAAACAAAAGAATAATAATTTTAAAAAATTTATATTAGCTAGATCAGCATACACATATAACAGATCTAAATAAAGATTTCTGAGTAGAAGCAAATAAGAAATAGTAGATCTGAAACAACAAATAATTCTGAGCATACAACAATTAGATCTGAAACTGAAACAAGTAAATCAGAAGCTAAAACAAGTAGATCGAAGTCCAAAACATGTAGATCTGAAACTTAAACAAGTAGATCTAAAACTGAAGCAAGGGGTTCTGAAACTTACCTCTTGAATAATGAGAGATGTACCTGACACACATGTGAATGTAGGCCTCTATAATATGCTCAGATATAGTTTAGGTTCATGGATCAACCTCTTAGGGTTTGATCTCTGTCAAGGAGAACTTTAGGATTGTTTTGCCAATAGGAAAACCCCAAGGAAAGTTAACAATAACCCCAAGCAATTTACTCTAACAGTAAACCCTTATATCCAGTGACACCACAGGGATAGATCTGAAATAGGTGAGTGAAGTCCACACAGTCCACAAATCCCTTACTCAGAAAAAGGGACAACAAGCTACAAACCCTTACCTTACTCTATGCGGCAACTAGAGAGGAGGTATGACAGCTATGGAGGGAGCCCAGAATGAGGTTGTGGCTCCTCTTAACTCAGATTTGTGGACAAGAGGAGGGACAACAGCCCTGCAATAGTCTTGGTGGCTAGGAGGAGGTTGATCTCACACAGTAGAGGAAGACGGCTACTAGAGAAAGAATAGATCTGCAATTTAGGATAGTCCTGGCAGCAGTGAAGACCTCAGCAAAGAACCATCCAGCAAACAACTTCAAGGTAGAAACTTCCAGCCACAATAGAAACCAGAACTGAGACTTGAAACAAATTAGGAGGCCGCAAAAATCAGGAGAAGACTGTCACTGAGGTAGCCACATTTTGTTGAAGGGAGAGAGAGTGTGAGTGTAAGAGATAATGAGGATAGGTTCTAATTTATAGTTGAGGATAGGGTTTTAGCTTATTAGATTAATAATTAATATATTGACATATTATTAATATAAATATTAAATTAATATGTCAATTTTAATATTAATTAATATTCTCATTTAACATTACAAAACCCCAAACACAAAATTAAAACCCCACTCACACAAGATGAGAAACCCAAACTCATAACCAAGGGTGAAGACCAATCACGGGATTAGGATAGAGACAAGGGGGGTTCCTTAGTGGCAAAACATGTCCATATGAATCTCAAGGTGACCAATCAACTCTATCATCACTTTATAAGGGGGTGGTACATCACACAATGTGGTCATGCCCATCTTCATAGACTCTCCTAGGTCCCATGGACCATCCCAAGAGAGAGGAAGAGCATCACACATCAACACATCTTGGTATTATACCAAGATCTACCTGGTCAAAGACCAGGTTTCCCCAAAACACATAAGGGGGCCCTAGAACACATCTAGGGTCTTATCCACCAAGGTACAAGACCAAGGATCAACCCATGTATTAAGCATGGGTTCCCTGGAACACATCCAGGGGCCCTAGACACATCTAGGGACTTATATCAACCACCAAGGAACACATCCAAAACCACCAAGGAAAACATCCAAGGATCAATCCAAGCACTGGGAAAGGATTCCCTGGAATAGATCTAGGGTCTTTAGTGCTTGGTCCTAGACCAAGAACCCCAGTCATCTACTGGGGGGGCTCACAAGGGTCTTTTGCAATGGCACTCACTGTTTGCTCTCATACCAAGAAACCCCAAGAGTGTGTTGGGGGCCCTAGTCCACAGCTAGGGTCTTATGCCATCCTCCAAGAGAATGGCTCTTGCAGCTGCACTAATTTCAACAGTAGCTGGAAAGTGTTAAAAGCCAAGATAAAACCTTTGAGATGCTTCACCCAGGGATTCCCAATAAAGTAGTAAAAGGCTTCTCCATAAGAAAAGGGAACCAGTAAGATAATAAACATTCAAGGTATTAGTTGGTGGATGGGAGGTCTCATCATGAGTCGACCTATTATGACCATGGGTATGCATTAGTATGACACTACCATCTATCTGGTCACCAAACTAGGGTAGTGGCTCTTGGTGGCATAGCCAAGAGAAAGGGGGTCTCATCACAATCCATCCTTCTCATCTCCGTGAAATGCTTGTGGGTAACGTTGTCACCTCTAGTCACCAAGCCAGGATAGTGTCCCTCAACTCTTCCCTTGAAACATAAAAGAAAAAAAGATAAAAAGCAATAAAGTTAAGAATAAAAGGCATCGAATGGGCTAGGAAAAAATGGCATCTATGACAAGGTGTAGCTCGCCCTCCACGGAGGCACTCACAGGTAAGATTTACATTTCCCTGTTATCACTACACCCCATGCCCAACACTTACCCCACGCCACCTCACACACTTACATGACCTAGATTGACTCTCACCTAGGAAACACCCCAAACTTAAGGAGGATTAGCCCAATAGGACACCCTGAGACCTTCTCCAAACCTGACTTGTTAAACTGCATAACGTCTTTGAGCTTTTGTTTGGGTAAAGGGGGGTTTGATGCACGTGTTTGGGTAGTTTGATTATTAGATGTGATTGACATTGCTATGATCCTTGTGACTTATGAACCCTTGGAGGACGTACATGTTGTTGCTGCAGGACTTTGCCCAGTGGATAGGTACATATGGGGGAATGATTAGCTCGGACCTCCATGGGGCTGAAAGCCCAACAGATGGATGTTGTAACCCCAACCAGGGGCAGAGAGACACCAGAGACTTAAACCAGGAAGAAAGAAGGATGTTTCCATTGAGACACTCTAGCAGACCTAGACCCAAGGGGATCTTGCCTTTCCACCTAGACGTTGACCCTTGCGATCCCATGACATCATCATTTTGACCCTAGTTGACATCCAAAGCTGGAATATGCATTTATGAGGGCAGTTATGTGCTGGTTGGTACGTGTGGCATCATACAGGGCCTTTGGAGGCCAAACATTTTGCATGTGAGGCCCAACATTCCACCGTAGGGGCTCAACGTCACCCTAGGAGGGCATAACGTCACCCCTGGAAATAATCTTAGGGTCTAATTACTTTCTATTATGTAAAAATTGGATTTTGATGTAATTTGGCCAAGTCGGCCTTTTTATGACCTAATTTTAATTAAAGGTCATTGAAACTATATAAATAGAGGGAAATTACTCTCATGTTTTCATCATCACTCATCACACAAGTGGTGTGGTCTAAAATTTGCGCCCTTCTTGGGAGTTATTGGCTGAAATTTTAGGCGCACTTTCTCTTGAAGGTTAAATTTTGCAACTTGGATCATTTCTTGGTGAAGTTACTTGGCATTCTAGGGTTTTATGGCTTGATTATTCTTGGTGAAGTAAGTAAATCTACAATTCTTCATTTTATTTGAATGGTTTATGGTAAATTTTCTTATTCATGTCAAATATTATGAAATTGCTTGCTTGACAAACCCTAGGAGTAAAGGACTTAATTTGCTACTTCTTTACTTTTCATTTGCTAGACCTTGCCAAGAAGATTTTGACCTAGGTAAACTTCTAGAGCCCTAAATACTGGCACTTTAGAAGTCATTATCTAGTCAATTGTTGCTTCTAGTATCTTTCAATAGTCTAACGAAGGAAGATTTTGCTAGAGCCTAAAATTTCTTACACTTTAGCAAGTTTATCCTTAGGGTTTGGATGTTAGAGGCCTTGAAAAGCCAACACCTCTTCCATCCATCTCTTTTCCATAAGCACGTATAATCATTGTGTCATTTATTCCAAGAGAAAACCGTCACCTATAGATTTGATTACCCCATAAAGGCACTAGTCTACTCACCATATTGATTGATTGATCAAACAAAGTTTCAAACTATCTTCATTGAAACATTTACTAACTTCTACTAACCTTAAACTAGACTAACTCATTGACTAATTTGTTGATGTTGCAAAAGATTGCTACAGCCATCTAACAGCAGCAAATTTATTTCAAAAGTGGCATTAAATGTTGGTTAAACATTGACAATTTTGCTTGTGACAAGTAGTCATCATTCTGCCAACCTCGAGCTACATTTTCTTGTCTTTTTCAAGCAATTTCAAGGCATAATTAATGTGGCTGTTACAAAATACTCATTGCTGTTGTAAATAATTACATTGCTACAGTTTTATATGAGCTTACTTATTTTTCAAAGGTTCACGGTTTTATGAAACACTAACATCATTCGGTACTTGAAAGTTGCCACTCTTTTCTATTTGTTGTCTTGTTCTGGGCAAGTACACCTTATTTCCCTTTTGCTTCATCTCTATAAGACATGAAGAACCTTTGACTTGAGTGATCAGTGAGAGGGGGGGAACTTTCTTGCATCTTTTGCCTTAGTCATCAACCCTTTACGTCACTGGGGACGTCTCCCTTGGGGTAATTTGACATACTCCTAAATAGAAAGGGGTTTCCTGTTAAGGTGACAGTGATAGGTAACCCCCTCTTATGAAAATCTTGCATCCACTTGCCTTGGGCTTTGGGCAAGTACATATTGTGCGATAACAGACACAATAACAAAAAAATAGAGAGTAAACTTAGAAGGGAAGAGCACTGACAAAGATGTGAAAAGGTTATTCCAACACATCCTTTGAAGAAAGCGGTGGAAACAAACAAATCCTCCAAAGAAAGAACTTGGCTATGTTGTTGTTGGCAGTAAGGAAAAAAATAATAATGTTGTAAATAGAAATACAACACATTACAACTCGACAAGCACAGATCATTCGTTGTCTTTAACATCAAAACAAAATAGCAAGTCAAGCCAAGTCATATTACCTTTCAAAGGAGTCCAGTGATTCAACCCCTGTCATATTTTATTTTTCATCATCTACCTATATCAGAGGCATAGGTGCCATTTGTTTTGTGGTCCTCTCCAATTCCAATTCCAATCCCATCATTTTCACTTCAATGATTTAAACAATTCATCATAAATCTGCGGAGTGAAGGAACCATTGCTCTTCCTCTTCGTATGTTCCATTCTCCCTTTTAGTCCACCATTGTGTAGGTTGAACTCGTGACCTTGTAATTGTTCAAAGATGAAGTTGCATGATGGGAGAGGCCCAGAAGTGAAGTTCAATCCACCATTTTTTGCAAAATTGTAAGTTCCATGAGATGTATCATTATCCTGCACAATGTCTAAAAACAATACCATGACCATGGAAAACAAGGGGTATGTCTTCTTCCTGGATATGGTCAATGCTCCTAACAAAGGATTCCAAGCCTCGACTAAGGAAGATGACAATGTTGTGGTTGTGCCAAGTAACACTGATAAAATTTCGAGGTTTATCTCTCATATGATGATTCAAGAGTGTTTGGATCTCAAACACCAAGAGCCAAAGGAACAACAAAGAATATAAGGGAAAGTGCCAATTCAAGAGAGTTTGGTTCTCATACACCAGGACTAGGGAAAGGATGGCATGGGATAAGGGGCACTCATACCACCCCACTTATTTGGTCAAAATTGGCCCTAAATCTAGTAGGAACTATGTTGGAAGTCGGAGTTCCACCCTTGTGTTGGGAACTTTTCCCATGGAATATTTTCCCTAGATCTTTTGGCTAATTTAAAGATGACTCATCAAAAAAACTACCCTCACCAAAAATGGGTCGATTTGAGTATCACATACATAGCATCAAGGAAAGATGATGAAGATATGGAAAAGGGAAGCTCTAAAGTATGCAAGGTGGATTCCCACCCTGTTGTTGATTGCAACTTCATGAGACATCCTCCAGATCGTTCTCCTCTGGACTAAGTTGAGACATCAGTGTGAGGGAGCCCAAGTGTTGGGTGTGCCCATGTGATGGGTGTGCGTCAGACTCTGGACTGAGTTGTGATGACGTGTGGCCTCTTGTCTAATCCTCTAGACTGAGTTGAGATGACTTGAGATGGTCTCTTGCCTTGTACTCCTATGGACTTAGTTGATTCAGCTTGAGATGGTGCTCCAGATGGTACTCCTGCGGACTCAGTTGAGTGTGACATCCCTGTGGATGAGCACAGGTGGACGTGTCCCTAGTGGCTGAGCACTAGTGGATGAGAGAGATCCTTGCTATATTGTCTAAGAGTAAGATTTACTTGTAACCCTAATTATGTTGTAAAGGGTACAAGTCAGCCCCACCATGTGAAAGATAATTAATATTGTGTAATGATTAATTATATTATTGAGTTAATGAGGTCAGCCCTATTGTGCCACTAGACACACCTTTTGTTGTGTCGGTTCTTGTATAAATAACAGTGGATCCCCATTGTGGATCACACACTCACTTGTCATCTTGGAATTTCAGCAAGCACTTGTACAGCTAAAGTGCACACCTCTTTTGGGCACTAGTTTCTAGGTTTTGGTAAGCACCTCTTGTGTGCTAAGGTCTATGGTGTGGGGGATATTCTCTTGAGAATATAGCAAAGGATTGTTAGGTTTTTCCCTTGTTTGAGAAGGGTTTTCCTAGGATACTTCTTGTGTTCTTGTGCATGGTTATTCATCTTGTGATCTTGGTTATTACAACACTTGTGCATGGTATTGCTGCATTGTTTATGGTTCAACTACATGCTAAATGAAATAAACCTCATGTGCATGAGCTAAATCATTAAAATTCAACATGGTATCAGAGCAGAGTTCCTGAAGAGACCATTGCACAAGACATTCAAGAAGCCAGCTATCCCCCCTTGTTGCAACTGCAAAAATGGCTCCCCTTCTTTTGTCAGTTTCAGCACTTTATACTTGAGCGTTGGGCTAACTTTTACATAGAAGTGTACGACCTCCTTCAGCGCACCTCCAGCAACTCTCAGATTGCAATTGTTGTTGTAATTCATAAGTTCAATGAAACCTAAGGTTTCTAGCCTAGCCTAGTCGTTAGGGTTTGTGAAAGAATCTGCAAACCATGAGGAACAAAACTTTGGTGGAAGATAGGCTTGATGGATCAAGCAACTTCAGTTCTTGGAAATCAAGACTACAGATTATCCTGGAAGAGGATGACCTATTGAATTTCATACAAAAGACTCTACCAGAAACAACTACCGATGAAGAGAAGGAAGATTGGAAGGAAAATGATGTCAAAGCAAGGAAGATAATCATATATTCAGTAAGAGATCCTCTACTACCTCGTATTTCTACCCTAAAGACAGCTTATGAGATGTATGATGCATTGAAGAATATGTTTGAGAGTATCAACACCCTCAGAGCTCTTACATTGAAGAATGAGCTTCAACATATCAAGATGACAAAAGATGACACCGTTGCTACCTTCTTCATGAAAATTTCAAAGATCAGAGATCAGCTAGGTGCCATTGGAGAGACCATATCAGACAGAGAACTTGTCATGACTACTCTCAATGCTCTACCAAGACATTGGGAACCATTTCTTCAAAGTATTAGTGGAAGAGAAGATCTACTTGAAATTGATCATCTATGGACAGACTGTACCCAAGAGGAAACCAGACTTATAGCCATAGGAGTGCAAGACTCCCATCATGATGAAAATCATGCTCTTACTTTTCATACAAAGAAAGGAAGAAGAAATAGAATAAGTTTCAACAGAGCATTCAAAGACAAGAAAACTTCATCGGCTTCAGGTCATGAACACAGAAAAGACAATTCAAAGGTTCAATGTTTTAGATGTGACAAGTATGGACACATTGCGAGAAATTGTCCTACCAAGAAGAAAGGAAGACAATATGCATCCACTGCAGATGTCGATTTAGAACTACCTCAGAGAGATGAAGACATAAAAGATGAAGCATTTTTCTTCATATCAGCACTCTCAGGTACAGTTCCTACTGATAGTGATATTTGGTTAATTGACAGTGGTGCTTCCAGACACATGACTGGATATAGAGATCATCTAATAGACCTTGTTGAGAAAGAGTATAGTCTACATGTTGGACTTGGAGACAATGCCAGATATACTATGAAAGGAGTTGGAACTTCTACATTCCAACTAGAGTCTGACATACCACTTCAGTTGAGTGAGGTACTATATGTACCTGGGATGAAAAGGAACCTTGTCTCTGTTTCTGCCTTAGAGGATAAAGGCTACAAGGTTACCTTATCTTAAGGAAATGTTCTTGCATGGCACAAGAACTCACATATGAATTCTGCCCAAGTGATTGGTGTTCGAGAAAACGGCTTGTATAGGTTGATTGTCTGACCAATCTAGGCCATGTTACATAATACTATCAGCTTGAGCGAGCTATGGCATAGGAGACATGATCATGTACATTATAGAGCCCTTCCCGCTCTGGGGAAGATGGTAACAGGCCTTCCAGAGATACATGTTCAGCATGATGGCGTTGGCAGAGGTTGTTCTCTTGGCAAGAATGTCAAGGGGTCCTTCTTGAGCAGTGACAGTAGATCCAAGGGGATCTTGGACTTAATACATTCAGATGTGTGTGGACCCATGATTGTTGCTTCCTTGAACGAATATTTGTACTATGTGCTCTTCATTGATGATCACTCTTGGAAGACGTGGATTTACTTCTTGAAGACCAAGGATGGAGTCCTTGTGAGATTTCAAGAGTTTAAAGCTCAGGTTGAGAACCTGACCGAGAGGAGGATCAAGGTGCTGAGATCAGATAATGGAGGAGAGTACACCTACATGGATTTCGGTGAATTCTGTATTGAGGCAAGGATCAAGAGGGAGTACATTGTTCCTTATAACCCTCAACAAAATGAGGTTGCAGAGAGGAAGAACATAACCATCATTGAGGCAACCAAAGCGATGATACATGATCAGAATCTACCTATGATTCTATGGGCAGAAGCATCCATGACAGCTGTGTATGATCAGAACAGGAGTCCTCATCAGATTTTGAAGAACATGACTCCCGAAAAAGCCTCCACTGGAGTAAAGCCTGAGGTTGGACACTTCAGGATATTTGGGTGTCCAGTATACATTCATGTACCCAAGGAGAAGAGAACCAAGCTAGACCCTTCAGGCAGAAAGGGTACATTTGTGGGGTACAGTGAATCTTCGAAGGCATACCAGATTTACATCCCTGGTCAGAGACAGATTGAGGTGAGCAGAGATGTCACCTTTGAGGAAGAGATAGCCTTTCGAAGATCCAGAGAATCTCAGATGGATATTGACAGCGAGATAGCACCTTCTCCCCCTTCAACATTTCAGAGGAAGACAGTCATTGATCCAGTTGATCCAGTTGATCCCGTATCTCCAATTGATGTTCCCAGAGACATTGCAATAGGCCATAAAGGCCTTCCTGGGCTCGACAGACTCTGCAGGAGGCAGAGGGACATGTAGCTCCTCGAGGTACATTCTGAGAGAGCAAGAGACCAAAAATATTTTCGAGCTACATTTCAGTTATGAGCCACATCATTGATATTGAGCCTTCTTGTCATGGAGAAGCAGCAGGTCAGTAGGTATGGCAAGATGCCATGGTAGAAGAGTATCAGTCTATCATGAAGAATGATGTGTGGGATATTGTTCCGAGACCAAAAGGGAAGTCTATAGTGACTTCCAAGTGGATCTATAAGATCAAGCATGCAGCTAATGGAAGTGTCGAGAAGTACAAAGCAAGATTTGTGGCTAGAGGATTCTCTCATGTGGAGGGAATTGAATATGAGGAGACATTTTCTCCTATAGCCCGATACACTTCCATCCATACGATCATTTCCCTAGAAGCATCCATGGGTTGGAGACTACATCAAATGGATGTAAAGACAACCTTTCTCAATGGTGAGAATGAGGAAGAAGTTTACATAGAGCAGCCAGATGGATTTATGATACATGAGCAGAAGTCTCATGTGTGCAGGTTGAAGAAAGCCCTATATGGACTAAAGCAGGCACCTCGTGCTTGGTACAAGAAGATGGATGGATCCATGATGAGTTTGGTCTTCAGCAAGAGTGTTGTTGATCCAAACCTACATTATCAAATTTTTGGTGATGAGTGCCTGATTTTGGTCTTGTATGTTGATGATTTAATCCTCACCGGTTCAGAAAGTCTTATTGTTAAATGCAAGCGTGCATTGACTTCTGAATTCGAGATGAAGGACCTGGGTATGATGCACTACTTCTTGGGACTAGAAGTATGTCAGAGGACTGATGAGATTTTCCTAAGTCAAGGAAAATATACAGTGGAGATATTGAAGAAATTCGGTATGATAGACTGCAATTCCATGCCTACACCAATGGTGATGGATCTGAAGAAAATGAACGAGGATTCTACTGATTCATGCGAGATTGATCTACATATTTACCGACAACTGATTAGATCATTGATGTATCTAGTTAACACCAGACCTGATATATGCTATGCAGTGAATGTACTCAGTCAGTTTATGAGTCACCCGAGACAAACTCATTGAATAACAGTGAAGCATGTGCTGAGATATCTACGAGGCACAGTTGGATACTACCTGAGATATGCCTCTGATGTAGATATGAGATTGCAGGGATATGCCGATGCAGATTGGGCAGGGAGCGCAGTGGACCGGAACAGCACATTCGGTTATTATTTTACCTTGGGATCTACCATGGTTTCCTGGTGCAGTAGGAAACAGAGCTATGTGGCTTTGAGTACCACAGAAGCAGAGTACATAGTGTTATGTGTGGAAATCTGCGAAGTAGTGTGGCTTCTCAAGCTCCTTGCTGATTTATTTGGTCATGAGATGGATTCCACTGTTATCCATTGTGATAACCAGAGCTGTGTGAAGCTCTTAGAGAATCATGTGTTCCACGATAAATTGAAACACATTGAGATCAAATACCATTATATCATAGATATCGTGCAGAGGAAAGCAGTACACATGCAATACCTTTCTACACATGAGCAAGTTACAGGTGTCTTCACCAAACCGTTTTCCAGGACGAAGTTCGAGTACTTTTGTGAGAGACTTGGCCTGGTGGAGAATGCCTCCCTAGCTGAGAGGGAGTGTTGTTGATTGCAACTTCATGAGACATCCTCTAGATTGTTCTCCTCTGGACTGAGTTGAGACATCTATGTGAGGGAGCCCAAGTATTGGGTGTGCCCATGTGATGGGTGTGCGTCAAAATCTGGACTGAGTTGTGATGATGTGTGGTTTCTTGTCTACTCCTATGGACTGAGTTGAGATGACTTTAGATGGTCTCCTGCCTTGTACTCCTTTGGAATGAGTTGATTCGTCTTAAGATGGTCTCCTGCCTTGTACTCCTATGGACTTAATTGAGTCGACTTGAGATGGTGCTCCAGATGGTACTCCTGTGGACTCAGTTGAGTGATCTGTTGAGTGTGACGTCCCTGTGGCTGAGCACAGGTGGACGTGTCCCTAGTGGTTGAGCACTAGTGGATGAGAGAGATCCTTGATATATTGTCTAAGAGTAAGATTTACTTGTAACCCTAATTATGTTGTAAAGGGTACAAGTTGGCCACACCATGTGAAAGATAATTAATATTCTGTAATGATTAATTACATTATTGAGTTAATGAGGTCGGCCCTATTGTGCCAATAGACACACCTTTTTTTGTGTCAGTTCTTGTATAAATAAGAGTGAATCCCCATTGTGGATCACACACTGACTTGTCCTCTCGAAATTTCAGCAAGCAGTTGTACGGCTGAAGTGCGCACCTCTCCTGGGCGCTAGTTTCTAGGTTTTGGTAAGCACCCTTTTGTGTGCTATGGTATATGGTGTGGGGGATCTTCTCCTGAGAATATAGCAAAGGATTGATGGGTTTTTCCCTTGTTTGAGAAGGGTTTTCCCAGGATACTTCTTGTGTTCTTGTGCATGGTTATTCTTCTTTTGATCTTGGTTATTGCAGCACTTGTGTATGGTATTATTACATTGTTTATGGTTCAACTACATGCTAAATGAAATAAACCTCACATGCATGAGCTAAAGCATTAAAATTCAACACATCCAACAACCAACAATCGTCTAACAAAGATCTACGGACAATACTGCACCTAAAAGTCACATCAAAGACATAGACTCCACAACAAAAATACCTTATAATGTAATAAAGACAATCTTGACAAAGAAGTACCTTCATTATCATGCCAAGATTTGATCTTATATGATGAATTCAATTCCAACAAGGTTTGCATAATATTGCCAATCTTGGAATCATGGATTACCATTTCTGAAAATCCTTTAATTGCAATAAAATCCATGTTGAGAGTTTTCATTAAAGCATTAGATGTAAAGAATCCGTTTAAATGAGCATTAGAATTGATGCTTTGGAAAATATTATTCCAAGAAGATAGCCAAAATCTCATTGAGGATCTAGAGAAGAGATTGAGGGAATGGTGCTTCATAGAATAATTAACTTCTAATGGAGACTAAAAATTCTACTAAATTAGTTTTTCCAAGGATTTCGCAAAATCAATTTATTGTTTGCAAAGCATTCAATTGCGCATATGATGCATATCATTTTGTCACAAATAGATGTATTGATTTTGATTAAAAAGTTGTGAAATATCTTGCAAGAAATTAGATATATTAGCATGGAAGAACTTGAGATAAGATGATTCTTGATAAAGTAGAATGTATGTGTGTTAGTGGAGGATGAAATACAAATATAGGTGTAGGATTTTTAAGGGAATTTTTTATTCGAATTATCTTTACAAATTTATATATATATACTTCATTCTTTCCATGACAATTGATGCAGGAGCAAAACCACCCCAAGTCAAAGTTGAAATTTTGAGAACCTTTCAGAAGGTTGACATGGCCAAGAGAACAAGATTTCCTCGATATTTGTGTAAAATGATAGGGTTTTGTTATGATCGTGAGTGATCTTAGTGATATTGTGAGGATAGATTGGATCTGGAATGATCTGATCCTCTTATCGATGCTTGTGTTATTCTTTATAAGTTGTAAGCCTTCGGGTGTTATGGGAGCCCTGGTACAATGTAAACCCAACCGAGAGGGCGGCCTGGTCCAAAGAGGTTGTATGTGTGTAATCGAGCTCGATCATTAATGAAAATTGTGTATTTTATGTAACTTGTGTCTCTATGTGTTAATTTTGTGTGTTACATTTATGAATGTGTGTGTGAGAGGCCATGAGCAAGAATGGCAGGCTTGTTGCAGGTCTAAATGGTGAGGAAAAATGCAATTCAATGACGAGGAAGATCAATCATTGATCATTGTAAGAATACCTTTAGTGTTGTCCTATGAGGCCCATAACACTGGCACACATGATGGGCAGGTTGATGGTGCATATGGTGAAGTGTCCCAATCAACCGATGTCAAGGATTCAACATCATACCTTAGTAGTGATGTTCATGATGATGAGTGTGTGCTAGCACCTAAGTATGATGAGGATTCAGCGCCTTATCCTATCTATGATGCTTATGATGGTGCAGGCATGATTGTACCCAAATATGACAAAGGCTAGGTATTTGAAAAATTGTCATGCGATATGGATCCATCTTCTCAGGAGCCATGCGTGGAGGATGACAAAGGAGAGGTTGATTTTGGCGGTGATAGTGCAAGAGTCCCATCATTTGATGGGTCAATGTACGTTAAGTACAGGTTGCATGTGATCATCTAGTGAGTCAATTGTTGTTGATGGGGATGGCATTCTTTCGGACGAAAGTAAACCAAAAAATCCCTTGTGTGACCGCACACACCATGTTGATGAAATTGAACAAAGCCCCTTAGCATTGCATGATTGGGAGGAACGATTATTGGTCACAAAGGAGAAAATTGTACAAGTGTTGACAAGGGAAGATGGTGCTCATAAGCTCATTGAAGATCATATTGGGAAAACCCAAATGGAGAAACAAAAAGGAGTTGTAGGTGGAGTCACTAATGCTCAATTGTGCATAATAAAAGAAGAACTAGAGCAGATGAAATCAGATTACTTGCAATTGTTCATGGATAGGGACCTTGCTCTCAAGTTCGTTGAAGACAAGAAAAAGGAGGTTGAGGAGCTTTGTTACTAGTTGAGTTTGGCACGCTCCTCATCACTTACAGTAGAGACTCTATCATTTTTGGCAGTTGTAACACATGAGGGCATGAGTGGCCCCCATGATTTGAGGGAGGAGCCTCTTGTGGTGATCTCGCATGAAGAACATTCAAAGTTGTGTGCTTGATGAGAGATATGATGCAGAGGGTTTTGACTCTGCTCCCGTTTTGCATTGTGGGGATCATGAGCCGTTTCTTTTGGAGGGCCCATTAAAGGCTCAAAGCTTAGTTATGGAGGAGATAACTGAGCACATTCCTTGTGGACGAGCCAGTAAGGAAGCATATGCATCCATGGATTGGGTGGACCGGTATATGATAGATATGGACACACTCTGAGATACAGGTTCAGTTGACACTAGTGGAGTGTTGGATATATTACCGCGTACAGGATACCAAGTGGTACCAGAGGATACAGTGGTATGCAACAATATACAAGGGTATACACTTGCACACGGTGGTCTGCAATGTAGTTTCAGAGCATTTCCTCCAAGGGGACCTCATGACAGAGAACTTGAGCATACCATTGAGTTTGGTTTACCCAGGATTGGTGAGATGGGTGAGCTTCAGAGAGTAGTATCTCCCTTGTTGATTGATCTTCATCTAGGATATCGTCAGATGAGGGACAGGGAGAAAGATACTCACATGTCTACTTCTCGACCAACACACGAGTCACTTTCCAGTCTTATAGGTAGTGGTAAAGGCATCTATTGTTATTATTTGATGCCCTCAAGGGATACAGTAGGACAGGAGAGGATCACTAGAGCCGGTTTGATGAGACAAGGGGCCTTGTGACCATGACAGAGGTCTTTCATTTGGACCATGTGAGCAGTGCACGAAGTGCACAGGAGGAGATCCAGACTCGGATGGATCGGATCACAGAGATTTCAACAGGCATTGAGAGTGGTGGACTTCCAATTTGGTGATGGGATCCTGGCATTCATCGGAGTGATAGATTGCTTCAAATGCGAATAGTGACCGACAAAGTTGAGGCAGTGATTGGTTTGCATCGTTGTGGGGATGTTGTGAGAATATTTGTGGAGTTATTTTCTATATGGCGAGATAGTTTTTCCCTCACGATGCCCAGGATCGAGTATAGCCCTAGATTGGTCAGTTTCGACTTCACTCAAATGCCTCAGTTGAGTATAAATCTTGATAGTGGGTACCCGGGGACTACAGTGTTTCTGGAGTTTACTCTTGGGATGCTTAGGATTGGTTACTCAAAGGGGTGGTCTTTTGAGGAGTTGATCGAGTT
>JZKD02S1673524.1:378032-404863 GCA_000966675.3 Picea glauca
GGCACCACTTGGTAGGCGAACAGGGAGCCACATGGCGGGCGAACAGGGAGCCACTTGGCGGGCAGACAGGGAGCCACTTGGCGGGCAGACAGGGAGCCACATGGCAGCAACGTACAAATGTGACAATATGTATCTTTCAAATCACGAGACAGCTTGGATGGATTTCTTCATTATCTTTCACATGCTGAAGAATCGAGCGAACGGATCTTTGTTTTCATGGTAGTTATATCCTCTGTAAGATCAATCTGTCCATTGAGGGACTTCGAGCTTTTTATTATGCAAAGTAAACTTTCCTCTGAGCAATCTGTATTGTTGAAGAGGAAGTAATTTAAAAGGAATATTTTGAAACAAAACAAATTACATGGCGTGGAAACTTTGAAGGGAGGAAGTTCCATATGAATAATTCCATAAGAAAACAAAAGAAAAAGAGACATCGAACAAGATTGCACTTATTGTGCCACTTGGCTAGCACTCTGTGGGTACTTGGCATGAGGTCATGGTGCCACTTGGCAAGCATCAATGGTACCATTTGGCCAAAGGCTATGGTGTCACTTGGCAGACCATCAATGCTGCCACTTGGTGAATGGTCCATGGTGCCACTTGGCCAACACTATCGTGCCACTTGGCCAGCACTCTATGGGCCACTTGCCGAGCAGTCAATGGTGCCACTTGGTGACCATTCTATGGCCCATGCAAAGGTTTACTACAAGGATCATCAGCCTGGGAATTCCCGTAAAATTCACCTTCACCCATTTCTTTTGCAATGCAATAAGAGGGATTCGAGGGTTAATGTCCTCACTAGTTTTATCCATGCCACTTCAACGGTGCTTACAAATTTTGCACAAGAAAATGACATTTTTACAAATCTCCATGAATTGTATGATAAACATTCGAAGCACACAGTTTCTCCATGAATCATTCAGGAAAGATGGAATGGTTTTGGGTAATGAAGAATTGCAAGCATCCACAGCATATGAGAGTTTCCTTACAAGTGAAACTGACATTCTTCATCTGGTTAAGTAGTGAGAAAGTGGAGGGAAAATGCACAACGAGAATTGAAATCAAATAACAAAGAATTGATTGGAGTGAAATTTCAGTTTCATGGTGGATGTTAAAAGATTCTGAAATAGAATGGTAATGCTAATTCTAATAAATAGGTGGAGTCCAAGTACAAGAATAACAGGCAGGCGGTAAAGAGGTCCAATATAATTGTTGAGAAAGTGATCTGCTAGAATGTGGGAATAACATTTGCTGCTGCAATCTGGGCAGCAAATGGTGTACCTCTCCTTGTACCTTTGAATCCACAGGTACCCCTGCACTTAGCATGGGGTTTGTTTCCCAGCTTTGGGCTGTCTCAACATCTGTAAGTGTTATTTTACTTACATCATATTTCATTAGAATATTAATTCCTCCACTTTAAGTTTATGCGTGTTGTGTGAGGAGAAGCCCTTTTATCTTTTGTAGTTCTATTTGTTAGTTTCTCAACACAAAATAGCCTTCATCTAGTGGAATCATGTTACTCTTTTAGATTCACGATGGGTTTTGGGGCCACGTGACAACGACTCATCAGCCCACTTGGCAGGTCCCTATGAAGCCATGTGGGAGTGGCTCATCGGCCCAATTATTTCCACTCCCAACATACCAAGGTGTTGAGATCAATCCTAGAGAAGTTCCAAGCAAATGATATTGTTAGCATATTTTATGAATGAATGCTCCACAGGTTTATCCCTCGTATTGAAGAGTGTAACTTCCAATTCTATAGCCACGGACTACATAAATGTTGATAATATTAAATCCAACATACATAAGATGACATGTGACGAAATGAAATGTAAAAAAATCATTTTGGAATAGTACATTAGCTTTAGCACTCACTGTGGACCTAAGTAGCATAGCATAGCATAACATAGTTAGGGACTGTAGTTAGCTATTTCTACTTGATTTCATAAAGAAAAAAGCAATTGCAGATAATTTCAGATCTTTTTCTCTTTATCAAACTTGATTAAAACTTCCATTTTCCTCTCTTTGTCAAATTAGAATAAAAACATCTTTATCACAACCAAACATATGTGTCCAAATTAGCCCACTAGCCCGGGGACTAATCTCTGGTGTTAAGGTTGCTTGGGGACTAATCTCTAGTGTTAAGGTTGATGACAGGGTTGGAATTTCAAACTGAAAAAGCCCATCAAATTTGACGGTTTAGACTACTACACTGCGCGTTTTGCCGGTTTTAAGAAAGATAGTTGATAGTTGCAGGAAATTTTTGACCGTATTTGAAGGGCAAATTGCCCATCAAATTCCATCCCTGGTTGATGATATTAAATCCAACAATATGTGGAAAAGGTCGTTTGCAACATGTTTAAAGTCTTTAACTCAATTAAATTAAATTTTTGAAAGTAACTTGCAAGCCCCACTATGGTGCCATGTGGCATTGTTTTATGGGTATTTAGTTTTTGGGAAATCAATAATGCAAGTAAATGTCAAGACAAGGTCCTCATCATAGTTTCAAGACCTCTCGAACAAGTGAGAAAGGTGGTTTGCAACACTGTTTAAGTTTTTAAGTAATTTTTTTAAGCATAGTTCCATCTGGCATTGCTTTTATGGGTATTTAGTTTCTGGGAAATCAATATCTAGTCATGCAAGGAAATCTCAAGGCAAGGTCTTTGTCAGATTTTCAAGACCTCTCGAACAAGAGAGAAAGGTGGTTTGCAACAATTTTTAAGTTTTAACTAATTTTTTGAAGTAATTTGGAAGATGCACTATCTATTAACAAATTCCATCAAAATAACCTTATCTTCGTGAAATAATTTATTTTATACAATGTTGTAAACACCTTTTCCACTACAACTAGGAAACCATTATATCCCTTGTAGATTGAGATCCTATGCATCAAGTCTTCAATGTCATCCCATCCAAAGGAAGTCAAATGATTAGTTAAGATTATAGAGGGACCATGGAAATAACTCTTGTTCCAACAGGCAACAATGGTGAGGCATGAGTATAAGATGGATTAAAGGCACAACCATGTGGCATTAAATAAGGCAGCGACTTTATTAATAAAGACACACATATATGCAAAGACACATTCAAGGACTTCTTCAAGCCTTTCATATAACATACAAACTGACTTGGCTATAAAAAATAATATTTTTCTACATTAACTCTTACTCCTACTTGAACCTTAGGGAAGTATGTTAAAGTTCGGTTGGAATTTTCCTTATCATCTAAGGACCTATATATGTAGTATTTTCTTATTAGCACAACCACACATTCAATCAAGAAAGAAGGAAATAAACATTGTATAATACATATTGCATGAAAATCTTTTAAATTCCAAGTGCGAACATTCAATCAAGAAAGAAGGAAATAAACATTGTATAATACATATTGCATGAAGATCTTTTAAATTCCAAGTGCGAACATTGAATTTCTATAGAAACACAACATGTACCCTAACGCATGAAACAAATTATTAAATTTTTAACCAACAATGAAAGAGAAATATTGTCTGGCAACTCGTTGTTCATTGAGGAACTCATAAAAAGATTTAAATTGTTGCTCTCGAGAAGCAATAATGAACAAATCAATCTCAATGGTGAAAAAAAAAATTAATATTTTAGAAACATAAAGTAAGGGGCAATCTGAAGTTACCTAGTGAGTCGTCAATAATAAACATGCCAAAAGTTTCAGTCAAATAGAAGATCACAGAAGTATGTAGCAACGATGTTTATGCCAAACAAAAATATAGCAAGGTACAAATTATCTCTATGGAAATCCATCAAAAACAAGTTGGGCATACCAACTCTGCATACCCAATATAGAGCATGCCAACAATTGCCAATGAGATCACAAGAAGTACAGACATAGCAAGTCATGCACCTGTACCCACTAATGCTGACAACGAGACCAAGTTTTGCGGTGATTAGAAAACATCTCCATGAAAAAGAATCCAACCTGACTCTTCACTAGCATCCCTCATCTATAAAAAGAAAACAACCCGACAATCTTATAAACAACAAAAATAAAATGAAGTAAACAAATTAATCTATTTAATAGAATCTATTTATCACAGAATGAAAATTCAAAATAATATAAAAATAGTAAAAATTAATGTAAAAAATATGAAATATCTTCTCTTTGTCATGCTACTTGAAAAAATACATCAAAATAGACATCAAGTTAGAAAGGTTTGGTTTACAAGAAACACGATTGGAAAAATGATAATTAGTTAACCTTCCAAATTTTAGGAGTTAGATCTAAAAAACAGACATATGAACAAATTAGACACATCCATGAAGAATTCAAACCAGTAGGTGTTTTCAATAGTTTCCTTGAACCATCTCACTTTTGTAGCATCAAGCTCAAATACTGTGCTTCTCTAAAATGGTTTCTTCCACGAAAGATCATCTATCAGAGCAGGGAATTTGTCATGCCACCAGTTTTTCCTGTGATATTTTATTGCTTCATAGGAATTGATCCTTAACATGTCAATAAGAAACCAAGGCTTTATATGTATTTTTAACTAATGACATTATTGTCCTATTTCAAAGTCAAACCCCTCATATCTTCTTGCAGTGGATAGTGGATGGTAGCCAAAAGCAGGATTTATAGAAAACTTCAATGGAACTATATGATTTCAACAGAAAAAGATTTAATATTGGGAGATACACTTCCAAATTTGATGTCAATTTAGTTGTCTATGAGCTTATTTCCTCCCAGAACCTCACCAAGCTCACTCCACTTATGTGCAGTGTTTTTACCTGGTTGGTAGAATGGAAGACTCTATTTGTTATCTTTAATACCTTTTATTTATCATGGAATGGACATTCTAAATCCTAAATGTGTAATAGAAATAATACAAAATAATGTCAAAAATGTGAAATATCTACTCTTTACCAAGTTGCTTGAACAACCACCTCTACAAAACCACAAAACTCGCAGGCAAATGCAGGAACAAATAGAAAACTAGACATAAAATTTTGAAGTACCTTACATTCATAATTGACTAGCTTACCAGGGTTTACCAGGTTTCTCAAATTATCTTCTTATTGGTCATACTTTGCATGGTCAGTATTCAATCTCTTGCATGAGGTTGGTGGAAGGCAAAGAACAATAACAAGAGACATTGTAGAGAATATTTCCATAAAATGACATTGTAACTTTTCCTTATAAGTTTGTTGCCATGAACAAAAATTTTCTTCATCTTAATGTCTAAGAGTTGTAGTTCCTTTCACGTGATGGTTGTGAGACCTTTACAAGGAAAACAACGTCATTTATATATCAAGGTAAGCTAACTTAAAGATGCAGCTTTCATGTTGTGTAAGGTGTACTTGAAATTGCAACTGTGTCTGGAAATCAGATGAGCAATTTAAGACATGGAATTTTATCTCTTACATATTTTCTTAGAATCTTGCAAAAATGGCAAAACATTGCATCTTGTTTTTGCTTCATGAAAGAAGTTTAAGATAGTGGTTATCTCTATAACTTGAAGCTTCTTGTGTCTCAGGCATGTCCAACCAACAAGGCAAAACTATTGGATTCCTATGCAAATCTATTTGTAAAGCTTAAACTGTATCCACCTCCAAGGGCCCGTAGAACATGGTATAAGCCCTCAAATTGAAGAGAYRATTGTTAGAGMTAATACGTATCATTTTTCTAYRTGCTTCAAGATTTCCATCTTTGTAAAACTATTAGCACACAAAAAATGATGTGCAAAGGGAGGGATAAAATGGAGATACATGGACACTGTTATCCCCTATCCTAGGGATAACTAAGGAGATCATGTCTCGAGGCCCACAGGTCCTAGACATGGAGTGTCGAGAGTCGAATGACTTAAGCATGGCCCCGGAGGGCCCCTCTTTTCTTCAAGTGCAGCCCATTTATCAGCAGCAGTAGCATCCATCCCACCAACCTGGTTTTGAAGAAGCAGTAAGTCTTGCTCCATGAGGTAATGAGTCCGGGTATCATGGTGTGTGTCACTCTGATTATTGAAGCATTTGAATATGTTGAGTTGAATTCTCCTTCATTTCATAACATTTGCTTGGAAATTATGCTCTTTAACTTGTTCATACCTGGGAGGGTGACATGATGCCCTAGTAAGTTAGTCTCCCTTTAGGATGGGTTGCCACTGGGTGGGTCTATGAAAGGTCATCGTTTATTCCCTCCATACATACCACTTTCCATCTTTATTTCTCTCATTTTTCCCCTACCTTTGTTTGGGGATTGGTATTTGCCACACTAGTAAGGGATGTACCTTGCCTTGTGGGAAGAAGGGGCTAAAGGCCCAGGGACTAAAAGGCTATTAGAAATAGGGAAAAACAAAAGAATAATACTTTTAAAAATTTTATATTAGCTAGATCGGCATACACATATAACAGGTCTAAATAAAGATTTCTGAGTAGAAGCAAATAAGAAATAGTAGATCTGAAACAACAAATATTTCTAGAACTGCAACTGTAACTGTGTAGTGGCAATATTTCAACTAGCTCTGAAACCATGTTGGTGTTTTATATGATTCTCAGATCTTATAGTTATTGCCTTATAATTAATAACAAGATTCACCTTCATACATTAGTTATCATAGAATAACTATACATTGAAAATGTCAACTATAATATTGCAGTGGAAATAAAAAGATCTAGAAATATTAACCACGCACAATAGACACAAGAACACAAGCGTTTATCTTGGGAAACCCAAACATGGGAGAAAACCTAACAACCTTTCTCTAGAAGAATTCAATCCAAGATATTACCAGTACATCACCATCAATAGTCAAAATATCATACAAAGAAGATCCTCCCCAAGGATATCATCACTAAGACCTAGCGCCTCAATAAAATGACCAAGAATAACCAAGCAAGAGCTTATCCAAGTGTGTCACACTCTCCAAGATAACCATAACCAAAAAATAACGAAATTTACCAGAACTTCAGCTACAACTACCTTGTGCACACTACAGAAGGAGTTGTCTTCCTGTCCAAATGAAATGAGCCAGTCATGTATTTATACGAATCTGGGCACCAATCTAGGACCAACTTCTTATTTATGGGTCTTCAATTTCTTTATTAATTTCCTGTGGGGCCGACTTCGCATTTATGGGTCTTCAACTTCTTCCCGGGGCTTCTTGTAATGGTATAGGTGGGTCTTCTTATACTTTCTTGTGGAGAAGGACTGCTCGAAGTTGCAAATCTCAAACAGTGGCAAGATCTCAAGAATGGAGTTCCATCCATAGTGCTTACATAATTCACTTATAGAATGATGAGGAAAAACCTTCCACTAGAGATAACCATTTAAACACCAAACCTTCTCAGTACTCTTTGTATGATTTCTCACTGTAATCAATCTATATACACAATTTGGTTAGAATTTTCAAGACATGAATAATTGAATGGTTTCATGTCTCTTTTGATGAGGTTATTGTTGGACACGTAATTATTGGGATTGTGTTTTGTAACAATAATGTACATATGAAGAGTCATAGGTGATAGGAAATGTCTTCGTTTATGGAAGACCATCGGTCATTTGTTTTGTATTTATGCACCTATTACCTTAATGCCAAAGCATCAAACAATGTAAAGTTACAGTTTCTTCCCACTCTTGGCTTGACAGTGGTATCAAAGCAAGATAACTCTATGAGCATTTTCTCTCGTGCCCCTTTGTCATCTCTGCCATTCTCCCACACACTTTGTGTATATGTTTATTCCCTGCGACCTCATTTATTTTGTTTGTATTTCATAAACCTTAAGTGTCTCCTTCTACAGGGTGCTCTCTCCCTACATGAAACTATTTGTGTGTCTCTCAAAGAAACCTCTACGTGACTCTTGTGTTGAATGTTTTTCCTACTTGTAACGGATTCAAGAGTCAATGCAATGCATTTTCCCATATTGGTTGAATCCCATATCCGTCAGTGTCAATTTCTTCCATATTTGTGATAGTAGAGACTCTCCATCGCTCGTTATGAAATATGTTAAGTTTTCATGGCCTTTCACTACCCTGAAACCCCAATAAGATTTTGATGGTCCCATCTCTGTGTTTTTAACAGTAGAACTGTTACATTTTTGGGGTACTGCCATCATGATAAGTCGAAATGTGCTACAGATATTCTCTAAGATTATAATACCATGTTGGTGTTTTATATGATTCTCAGATCTTATATTTATTGCCTTATAATTAATAACAAGATTCACCTTCATACATTAGTTATCATAGACTAACTATACATTGAAAATCTCAACTATAATAATGCAGTGGAAATAAAAAGATCTAGAAATATTAACCACGAAAAATAGACACAAGAACACAAGAGTTTATCTTGGGAAACCCAAACATGGGAGAAAACCCAAAAACCTTTCTCTAGAAGAATTCATTCCAAGATATTACCAGTACATCACCATCAATAGTCAAAATATCATACAGAGAAGATCCTCCCCAAGGATATCGTCACTAAGACCTAGTGCCTCAATAAAATGACCAAGAATAACCAAGCAAGAGCTTATCCAAGTGTGTCACACTCTCCAAGATAACCATAACCAAAAAATAACGAAATTTACCAGAACTTCAGCTGCAACTACCTTGTGCACACTACAGAAGGACTTGTCTTCCTGTCCAAATGAAATGATCCAGTCATGTATTTATACTAATCTAGGTGCCAATATAGGACCAACTTATTATTTATGGGTCTTCAATTTCTTTATCAATTTCCTGTGGGGCCGGCTTCACATTTATGGGTCTTCAACTTCTTCCCGGGGCTTCTTGTAATGGTATAGGTGGGTCTTCTTGTACTTTCTTGTGGAGAAGGACTGCTTGAAGTTGAAAATCTCAAACAGTGGCAAGCTCTCAAGAATGGAGTTCCATCCATAGTGCTTACATAATTCACTTATAGAATGATGAGGAAAAACCTTCCACTAGAGATAACCATTTAAACACCAAACCTTCTCAGTACTCTTTGCATGATTTCTCATTGTAATCAATCTATATACACAATTTGTTTAGAATTTTCAAGACATGAATAATTGAATGGTTTCATGTCTCTTTTGATGAGGCTATTGTTGGACACGTAATTATTGGGATTGCGTTTTGTAACAATAATGTACATATGAAGATTCATAGGTGATAGGAAATGTCTTCGTTTATGGAAGACCATCGATCATTTTTTTTGTATTTATGCACCTATTATCTTAATGCCAAAGAATAAAACAATGTAAAGTTACGGTTTCTTCCCACTCTTGGCTTGACAGTGGTATCAAAGCAAGATAACTCCATGAGCGTTTTCTCTCGTGCCCCTCTGCCATCTCTGCCATTCTCCCACACACTTTTTGTATATGTTTATTCCCCGCAACCTCATTTATTTTGTTTTTCTTTCATAAACCCTAAGTGTCTCCTTCTACAGGGTGCTCTCTCCCTACATGAAACTATTTGCGTGTCTCTTGAAGAAACCTCTACGTGACTCTTGTGTTGAATGTTTTTCCTACTTGTAATGGATTCAAGAGTCAATGCAATGCATTTTCCCATATTGGTTGATTCCCATATCTGTCAGCGTCAATTTCTTCCATATTTGTGATAGTAGAGACTCTCCATCGCTCGTTATGAAATATGTTAAGTTTTCATGGCCTTTCACTACCCTGAAACCCCAATAAGATTTTGATGGTCCCATCTCTGTGTTTTTAACAGTAGAACTGTTACATTTTTGGGGTACCACCATCATGATAAGTCGAAATGTGCTATAGATATTCTCTAAGATTATAATTCGAGCTAATGAATCCCATTGTGAATACTGAGAGCATCCCGTCTCAGCTCATAACATCCTAGTGTTTGAATTCCTCATAAGTTCACACAAGAAATCCCTCAAAAAGGGCATTGAAACACACACATTTTTGAAAACAAAGTTGTCAATAGGAGGTGAATACATTTTAGATTCCAGTAAAATGTAGAATCCCTCTTCTCCGCTAGCTATGAAGGGACCATAGCCTGACAACTCGTGCTAATGCCTAAAAGTGTTGAGATCGTGGCCTCGACCTGTGTCTTCCTTGGTGCGACTTGTGATTTCCTTAGTTAAACTTGGATCGACCTGTGGCTACCATGATGTAGAGAAATTTGACTTGTGTTGTAGAAAGAATGGACATGAAGCAAAAACATGTACAATGAAGATCGATGACAAGCAAGATCAGACATAAGACAAAGATAAAGACCTGACTAAAGATAAAGCACCTATTCATTATGTGTTTGCCCATTGCAATATAGGAGTAACTGGAGATCTGCTTGATACTTCATTTGCTTCTTGGGGAGATGCATGGCTTCTTGACACAGGCGCAACCTCCCACATGACATTTCAAAAAGACTTATTCGAAGACTTCGATGACAATGTAGATGGCATAGTGTATTTTGTAGACATATCAAGTCTTAAACCTTCGGGAATGGGCACCATCAAGCTTAAGTTGCATGGACTCCCAGATTTTCCTCTGCGAAATGTACTCTATCTTCCTTAGCGACAAAGGAGCTTGTTGTCCCCGGTACACATGAGATAGCAAGGCCACTCTGTTCATATGATTGATGGCAAAGTTGAAATACAAATGAATTATAATAACATGCTTGTTATGATGATAATGGAAGATGGAAGACTATTAAAGCTGAATGGGTCATCTGCCCATACACATACTGTCACATACCTCTCTCATCATGACTTGGGTATAATGCCATTTAATCTTTTGTGGCATGCTAGATTTGGCCATATTAGTTATGAAAGACTTCATTTGTTGAGAAAGAGTGGTGTTTCTAGTTTGCCTATTATTCCCAGGAAATTGAAGCAATGTGATGCTTGTATCCTTGGAAAACATAACAAACAACCCTTTCATGATTCTACTTCCAGAGCATGTAGAAAACTTGAATTGATTCATTCTGATTTGTGCATCCCTATGTATGTTCCTCCGGCAAATGGAAACAAATATATCGTGACTTTTATTGATGATTACACCATGATGTGTTGGGTGTACTTGTTGAAAGATAAATCACAAGCTTTTGAAACTTTTAAAAATTTTCATGTATGGATTCAAAATGAAGCCCAGTCTCATATTGGCTCTCTTAACACTGATAATGGAAGATAATATACATCTAATGACTTTGAAAGCTACCTTCGCCAACATGGGACCAAACATCAAACTACAGTTCCATAAACTCCTAAATATGATTTGTTTGTAGTGTCTCGGTTAAATTTTTTGTTGTTTTACTTAGTTTATTGTTTGGGTATTTTAAACAAACAATGTGTAATCCAAATTCCTACAACAATATATAACAAAACCGAACTCTATTAAGCTTCACCAATATAATATCAAATCAAACTCTTTTTTTTGTTGTTGCATTTAATTACTCAAATAACTGGAATACATGAGGAAATTGTCTAGCAACAATACACAAAAAAATATGGAACCTGATATATCATGACTGCAGGCTATCCTTGCTTACACAGTGAAAAAACAAGCTATGTAAGATAGTCCCGAATGCAACATCTTTTGTAGAATATAATATATTATGGAACCTGATATATCATGACTGTAGGCTATCCTTGCATACACAATGAAAAAAAAAGCTATGAAAGATAGTCCTGAATGCAACAGCTTTTGTAGAAGACACTATATATATATATATATATATATATATATATATATATATGTTGAATTTTCAAGCTCGAAGATAGAGATAATCAAACCAACAAATCTTAAACAACAACCCAACAACTAGACTCGGCCCAGAAAGAAAATATAAGATGCCTATAGTCCAAAAAATGATCATTAATAAGGAAACTAACTTGACCCAGTGATGAACAAGCTCGTCCAACATGTGAAATATGCCCTTCTTCTACTAGAAATTGACCCCCAAACATAGGAAAACTCGACCTCTTGCAGAAATAATAAACCCAACAGTGAAGAGTGTGCCCAGGTAGGATAAAATCACTCCCACAATGAGTGACATGACTCCCTTATCCCACAAACTCACCCAACAAGGTATACTTGGCCTCTATGAAGGAACACACCCCAAAAAACTCTAGCTTCGACCTCCAAATCTAGGAAATCGACCTCTTCAACATTAACTTGACCCCACAATATAAAATTTCGCTTTAATGGAGTAAACTCAACCCACATAGAAGGAAAACCAGCCACCAATGAAGAACTCAGTCGTAAGAAAAGAAAACTCTGCTACAGGAAGATAACTTCTGTCACAATGAAGCTCTATAAGAATATCTAAGTGATCTCCTCTTAATGATAAGATGGGGTGGATAGTTTCACCACTGAAACCAATCTAAGAAATCTCTTTAGGTTTTTTCATCCCAAGAGTCCAAAAGCCACCAAGATCTCTCTCAAAAAAAATTTAGAAATGACAAATGAATAATGAGAGAGGACGCCCCTCATTCCCCTTTTATATTGACCCTTTTATACCCTTTTTAATGAAGTAAAGTGACTTTATAATTTAACTTTAGTAAAATCACTTTATTAATTAATTAACCCCTTTTTTATGCTCGAAAGTGATTACTTGGCTTGTAAGTTCTTTTCGGACGTCGAAAGTGCCTTTCTCATCATCCCAACCTTTAGATCTTTTCGTCTCGATTCCAGTGAGCTATTACATGAAGGTGTTCCCTCCAACAGTATGACCCAAATAACACCTTGAGTGCATTTAATTAATTTATACTCAATAATACCCTTAATTTATGAGAATCGTCGGAATGCCACAAAATCAAGAACGAATTGCATGGAAGTGATCCTAATGATGAAATAAGGTGAATGGACTATGTTAGGCCTCGTATAATTCCTCCAATTCACCCGAGTCCCCTGTTAATCTCCATTTACCCCTCTGTTCAAGTTGACATAGACCCATAAGGTCACCTCCAACTATAAAGTAGGGGAATCCAAAGATGGGGACATTATAGTCCTCGCTTCCTAAAGATTGCTTGTCATCAAGCAATGCCATCACACCCATAGGAGCAACAAACTGAACCAAACTAAAACTAATAATGATCTCTGAGTCCCAAACCATTTTGAAAGATGTGGAGCACTTATCGCCCACAATATTTCCCTACAATATACTAACACAAGGGGCCTCTTGAAAGTAACAAGTGGTTCTCCCATCTGTATTAGTTTTCAAATTGTCTACCCATAAAATACTAGGGTCCCATTTTATCACTAGAAAGGACCCATCATGTTAATGTTGCACCAATCTGATCATAAATATCTAATCCTCCTGCCTAGACGACGTCCTTCGCTCCTACAACCAAAAGTTGTAATGCCTCAAAGGATTGTCCCCACTATTGAGGATCATATCATGTCAATGTATCCCAGTGAATTCAACCAAACCAATTCTAAAATCAAACATTTCAGGGAAGTCTACGTGGTGACAAACTGACAGGGCATCGATGACACCTAATCTCCAAGTATCAAAGGGAAAATCCCTAATACTCGGACACCCCAACCCATTGCAATCATCCATGCATCATCTGAAAAATCTCTCGACACATCACCCACAAAGTCCCTCCATGCAAACCTCTCTTGGACCGACCTATAAGTGGTAAAGTCACTAGGGTCCCAAACTAACTTGTATGATGTGAAACACCTTCTAATCATAGCCCTGATCTATGAGGTTCCAACACAAGAATTCACCTGACTGCTTCTGATAAGCTAGACAATCAAAAATTGCACAAACTTAGTCAACTCCTTAGAAGACCACTCCTCCAAGCAACTAAACCTAAGCGTCCCAAGAGTAAACTTTTAAAAGCGAAAACTAACCATCTCATATGTATCGATCGCCAAGTTGTCAAACACTGTAGTCACAGGGTCCCAAGCTAATCTTTGAGAGGAACCACCATACCGATACTACACCCCTCTGATCATAACTGTCTGACCTCCATGCTCAAACTGTGCTCTCCTCTCCTGAACCCCCACGTTGAAATCTCTAAGAGGACTAAACTCACTATCCTGGATCCTATCTCACCAATTCATCTCAATGACGTCGAAGCCTAACCATTCATGGATAGACTCGATCTAGGGTATCCTGAGGGAAAATCTACCTCACCATATAGAACAAGGCTCAACAACTCTCACAACATCCCCACAATGACACAGGCCAATCACTGACATGACCCTATCAATCACCCTCATCATCTAAATAAATCTATCACTCTGATGAATGCCCGGATCCCGCCACCAGATTGGAAGTCCATCACTCCCAATGCTTGCTGAAATCTCCATGAACTGATCCAACATAGTTTGGATCTCCTCTTGTGCACTTTGCGCATAGATCACATGGTCCAAATGAAAGACCTCTAACATGGCCACAATGCCACTTGTCTCATGCAACTGACTTAGGTGAAACTCCCATGTCCTACTGTATATAATGAAGGTATCAAATAACAACAATAGATGCCTCTACCACTGCTTGCAAGACTGGACAATGACTAGTGTGTTAGTCAACCCCAAGGGTACGACCAAGAGATCATAATGAAGTTTGGAAGCAGACCTATGACTATATTGTTCCCTAGCCCTCATCTGCTGACATCCAATATGAAGATTGGTCATCAAGGGATATGTTTCTCTCTGAGGTTCACCCATCCACTCATCAATCCTGAGCAACCACAACTCAATCGTATGCCCGAGGAATATTTCGGGAGGTCTCCTTGTTGGAAACACTCCACAACCTCATTGTACACTACCATGTACCAATGAATATCCCTGCATACTGTTTCTCATCATTGAATCGTCCTGTACCATCATGTAGCATGTATGCACGACTGTATCCATTACTCCACTAATGTCAACTGAACCTGGATTCTAGAGTGATGTGTCCATCTCTATCATATACTCAATCCCATAATCAATAGGTACATATACATCCTTTTTGGCTGATCCAAAAGGAATATGCTCAACTATATGCTCTGTAGCTGAGCCTCGATCCTTTAATGGGATCTTCAAAGGATGTGGCTCATGATCCCCATAATGAAAAGCATGCACATAATCAAAAACCTCTAACTCATACCTCTCCTCAAGTGCATGCAAATCTGACTGCTCCTCATGCTGGATCCTCACAATAAGCTCCTCCATCCAGTCATAAACACTACTGGCATCCTCCCATGCTATGGACGCTATAGACGATTAAGCCTCTATTGTAGATGATGACACCCATACCAGACTCAGTTCCTCATAAAGCTTGACAACCTGCATCTCTGATTCTTGAAGGGCCATCTGCATGCTCTTCAAAGAATCCTTGGTAGTCTCAAGCTCATGGGTAAGCTTGTCGACCTCCCATTCTTTCCCTTTTAATGCACCATAATACATATCATCAAGTGTGAGAATATAATCTCTATCTGAAAGTAGATGTAGGTAGTTGGTTTTCATTACTACCAATGCCTCCCTAAGTTCCTAAAATTTTGTAAGGGGAATTTCTCCTCCAAATTCATGATGTGTCCTTGGAGCCTTCCAACAAAAAATATGCTACCAATATATGAGTATCCTCAAAATGTTTTATGTCTGCCACAATCATGTCCTCACTCACCTTCAATTGCCCATTCAAATGATAGGACTCATGGGAACAACCCTCTACATACCAATTTTTTTGTGTTGCAGTCATGCTCCCCAAAGTCGTCTTCCCCTTTGTCATCCTTTATGCACAGCTCCTGAGACGATAGATCAACATCCAAAGGAAAATCACCCACCCCTAAAACTTCATCACGTTCAAGTGCATTCACGCCCTCATCATCATAAGTATCATAAATGGGATAAGGTGTCGAATCATCAATACCTGCTGATTGGAAAACTTCATCTTGGGTACTATCAACATATCCATCATGTGTACTAGTGTTGACAATCTCATAGGATGGCTCTAATGGTGTATCAAGGAATGATGGTTTGTCATCCTCATTGCACATATCCTCAACATAACTAGATGCATGCACCTCCAACAAGTCTCCCTATCCTTCATGCTCATCTCCCTTTAATTTCTTCCTTGTGCTTTTCAAAGAATCCTTGTTCCAATCTCTAGGTCCTTTCTCACACTTGATGGTGCAATAGTCCTCTAGTGACATAGTGGCACAAAACTCCTCACCCCACATTTGATACTCCTTGTAGTAAGTTATGAGCTCAAGATCCTTCCTGAACTTCTGTAATCCAACTGTTAGATCCCTCTTATTTTTTTGAAGGATTTGCAAAGTCTCTGCCATAAGTTCTTGAGTGGTATTCATCTTCCTTTAGCTCATTGAATGCAAACTTGATACCAAATACCACTGTCGATATAGAAAGGAATAAGTGTTGGTCACTTTATTTGAAGCAATCTGACATTATCCTTCTGCCGAATACTCCACAAGCTGGCAGGATATATGGATTTGATACCACTTTAGTGTCCCAGATTTTAAACAAACAATATGTATGCCAAATGTCTAGAACAATATATAGCAAAATTGAACTCTACTAAGTTTCACAAATAGAATATCAAATCAAACTCAATCAATTTTTTTTGCTGCATTTAATTATTCAAAAAATTGGAATACATGAGGAAATTGTCTAGCAACAATAAACAACAAAATTATGGAACCTAATATATCATGACTGTAGGTTGTCCTTGCATACACAACGAAAAAACAAGTTATGCTGAAGTTTCAAGCCTGGAGATAGAGATAACCGACCTAACAAAGGTTAAACAACAACCCAAAAACTAGAATCAGCCTAGATAGAGAAAATAAGATGCCAACAATCCAGAAAGCGATCATTAAAGAGGAAACTTGGCCCGATGATGAACAAGCTCACCCAACATGTGAAATCTACCCTTCTTCTACCATAAATCGACCCCTAAACACACGAAAAATCTACCTCTTGCAGAAATAATAAACCCAACAGTGAAGAGTGCACCAAGGTAGGAGAAAATCACTCCCATAGTTAGTGACACGACTCCCTTAGCCCACAAACTCGCCCAACAAAGTATACTCGACCTCTATGAAGGAAAAAACCCCCAAAAAATCTAGCTTTGACCTCCAAATATAGGAAATCGACCTCTTCAACATTAGCTCGACCCCACAATATAAATCGCCCTTCAATGGAGTAAACTCAATCCACAAAGAAGCAAAACTAGCCACCAATGAAGAACTCATTCATAGGCAAAGAAGAATCCACTAAAAGAAGATAACCTCTATCCAATGAAGCTTTGTAAGAAGATTTGTGTGATCTCCTCTCAATGACCAGCTAGGGTGGATAGTTTCACCATTGAAACCAATCTAAAAAATCTCTCTAGGGTTTTTCATCCCAAGAATCCAAAAGCCACCAAGAGCTCTCTCAAAACGATTTTAGAAATGACAAATGAATAATGAGAGAGGGCGCCCCTCATTCATTTATTCTTTCATTGAACCTCTTACCCTTTTTAACAAAGTAAAGTGACTTTATAATTTAACTTTAGTAAAATCACTTTATTAATTAGTTAACCCCTTTTTAATGCCAGAAAGCGGTTACTTGGCTTGTAAGTCATTTCCGGACGCTGAAAGTGCCTTTCTCATCATCCCAACCTTTATATCTTTTTCGTCCCGATTCCAATGAGCTATTACACGAAGGTGTTCTCTCCAACAATATGACCCAAATAACACCTTGAGTGAATTTAATTAATTTATACTCAATAATAGCCTTAATTTACAGGAATCGTCGGAATGCCATAGAATTAAGAACGAACTGTAAAAAAGTGATCCTGATGATGAAATAAGGTGAATGGACTAGGTTGGGCCTCATATAAATCTTCCAATTCACCTGAGCCCCCTATTAACCTCCATTTACCCCTTTGGCCAGGCTGACATAGACCTGAATGATCTATGCCCATATGTCACTATCAAGCTTCAGGAAGTGGATATTTTTTCTCGGCATAGAGATGCAAACCACAAAGAAAATGTAAAGGCTAGAACTCAACTTCTAACTCCAAGACTGTGCCTAGCACACAACAAACCTTTATCTTCAATACTAAAAACGTTCCTTCCCCAACTATCTTTCCCTCACATGATGAACTTGCCCCAATAGTGGGTAAGTCGACCCCTTTTCTCTAGGAAACAAGCTTTGCTCAATAAAAAACATAGCTGCAGAGATAAATCTTCCTTTAACCCAAATCAAATTTTGTAAACGAAGAACCTAGCTGCAACAATAAACTTAGCTACAATGAAAGACTCAATCACCACAAATAAATCTCAATAACAAGAATACAAGCTCAGTTGAAAATGAAGTACGATGAAGAAATTTGTATGATCTCCTCCCTTTGACCAGCTAGGGTGGATAGTCTCACCACCAAAACCAATCTCATAAATTTCTCCTAGGGTTTTCATCCCAAGAGTCCCAAAGCCACGAGAGCTATCTCAACTCAATTTTAGAAAATGTCAAGTGAATAACGAGAGAGGGTGCCCCACATTCCCCTTTTATTATTTCGTTGACCCTTTTACCCTTTTTAATAAGGTAAAGTGACTTTATAATTTAACTTTGATAAAATCGCTTTATTAATTAATTAACCCCTTTTAAATGTCAAAGTGATTACTTGGATTGTAAGTCATTTTTGGACGTCGAAAGTGCCTTTCTCATCATCCCAACCTTTAGATCTTTTCATCTTGATTCCAACGAGCTATTACACAAAGGTGTTCCCACCAATAATATGACTAAAATAACACCTTGAGTGCATTTAATTAATTTAAACTCAATAATACCCTTAATTTACGAGAATTGTCGGAATGCCATCGAATTAAGAATGAGCTGCGTGGAACTGGTCCTAATGATGAAATAAGGTGAATGGAATAGGTTTGGCCTCATATAACTCCTCCAATTCGCACAAGCCCCCTGTTAACCTCCATTTTCCCCTTTGACCAGGCTGACATAGACCCATAAGGGCGCCTCCAACTGTAAAGCAGGGGAATAAAAAAATTGGGACATTACATCGTTCCATGATGTTTTTCAAGAATGTTAAATTGATGTTCTGGGATGATGTAGTTCTTTGTGCAATTTATGTCAAAAACATGTGTCCATCTCATGCTCTTAAAAATAAGACTCCTTATGAAATGTGGTATGGTCGCATTCCTTCAGTGAGGCATCTCAGGGTCTTTGGTTCCACTTGCTATGCCTTGATTCCTAAGGAGCAAAGAAGCAAGCTTGATGCAAGGAGTCAGAAGAGCATCTTCTTGGGGTACTCAAATACCACCAAGGGGTATTGTCTTTATGATGAGACAAACAAGAAATACATACTTTCTAGAGATGTTATCTTTCTTGAATCCACCAATAAAGATGAAATTGTTGAGAGGTAGCTTGATCATCTGGATGTATTCACTCGTGTAAATACATATCATGAATTTGATGATGAGATTCCACATCTTGAAGTGGGGATACATATATTGGGTCAATCTCTGGAATCTTCTTTTGAAGCACCATCTCCCCCACATGAAGAAGTTCATGCCACTTTATCTAAACCTTAAGATTAGTTGGATGATGTGATCGAGAAGATTAAAAAGTTGAGGCTTAATGAAAACTCAACACCATCTCAACCAATTGAGCAAACTGGACCATCTCAGGAAGGTCTACCAAAATGGGTCTCTAAAACACTTGAAAGTGTTCATCTCGATGAGGTTGGAAAGATAAGAACCAAAATGTCCTCAAGACAAGATGGAGGTAATGTAGATAATTCAAAATCATATGACATAGATGACATAGATGTTTCATATGATTGTGAGTTGAAGTTATCTACTAACCATGAACCAACTTCCTTTAAAGAATCCACTTCTCATGATGAATGGAAATAATCCATACAGAAGGAATATGATGCTCTCATAAAGAATGGGACATGGAAGTTTGTGGATCCTCCTTTTGGAACCAAACCAATCGGCTGCAAGTGGGTATTCAAGAAAAAATACAGATCATATGGCTCACTTGACAAACACAAAGCAAGGCTCATGGAAAAAGTAATTGCACAGAAAGAAGGTGTTGAATATGAGGAAATTTTTTCCCCCACAATAAAATGGCCTACCATCTGCACTCTATTTTCCATGGTAGCACAAAATGGATGGAAAATTCATCAAATGTATGTGAAGATTGCTTTCTTGAATGGAGAATTGAAGGATAATGTGTTCAAGTCTCAACCAAAAGGCTTCGTTGTGAAGGGACAAGAACATAAGGTATGCAAGATCATCAAATCTGTATATGGCTCGAAACAAGCACCTTGAGCATGGTATGCAAAGTTAACTGAGTATCTTCTGAAATTGAATTTCAAGCATTTTAATCTTGACGATGCAACTTTGTATATCTTGTAGTATATGTAGGTGATTTGTTGATAATGTGGAACAATGAAAGATACATTGCATGCATAAAAAAAGAGTTGAAGAAAGGATTTGAAATGACAGATTTGGGACATCTTCACTACTATTTGGGCATTGAAGTGATTCAAAATCCAAGGTAAATATTCATCTCCTAGAAAAAGTACATTGGAGAATTGTGGAACAAGTTTGGCGTGGTTGAGTGCAGTCTGGTTTCTACTCCAATGGAACAGAATTTAAAACTCACATCAAAAGAAGGGACTGAATTTGAGGATGCGACGAAGTATAGATTGTTTGTGGGAAGTATGATCTATTTCACTACCACCAGACCAATAATTTCATTTTTTGTTGGGATTACTTCGAGGTTCATGCAAATGCATTGTGAAGGAAATTGTTCTGCTACAAAAATAGTTCTAAAATACTTGAACGAGACTCAAGATTTTGGACTCAAGTACTCTAAGGTAGATGACTTCAACTCGATCGGATATTCTAATGCAGACTTTGTTGGGGATAAGGAACCTATAGTATCAACTTCAAGATATCTCATGAGTCTTGGATCAATAATTCTCTCTTGGAGATCACACAAACAATTAGTTCCAACATATTCCACAATAGAGGCATAATATGTGGCAGCTAAAGAAGCAACGGAGGATATTGTGTGGCTCAGGAAAATACTTGAAGATTTGCAGGGGAAATAAGTGAATTCTACTCCTCTTATAATTGACAATACTTCTGCAATCAAATTGGCCAATAATCCTAAATTCCATGATCGAACTAAGCACATCAAAACAAAGTATCACCTGATTCAATATCATGTAGAGGCCAAGATAATTCACTTGAGACATTGTTCCACAAATGAGCAAATTGTGGACATGTTCACCAAAGCTCTTGGAAGAGAAAAAATTAAGAAGTTCAGGATGATGCTTGATCCAGATGGATATCGGTGTCCACCAACATATTCCACTCGATTGAAGAATAATTTTACATTCTGGCAGTTTTTTACAATTTTTCGAGTCCTAAACTTTCGATGTCATTTTGAGGCCCTAAATAACGTTTTTTTGGACTTTTTGAGGGCAGGGGTTCCCAACGACATACCTTGAACCTTGATGGAAGTTGCACTTTTTGGGTATCCCTTTTCTATGAGGTATCGAATACCCAAAACAAATATTGTATGCAAATGTTACACCCTCTGGAAGTTGACGTATCAACTACCCCCATCGAGGCCCACAAACCTTTTGGCATTTCATCTTCTAGGGTTATGGTTTTGGATTTTATTTATGTTAAAAAAGTCCTTTGGAGCCTCATTGTAAACATCATCATGTTCTTGTGAATGAGCCTAACCATCACATCGCTTCTCAGAGATAAGCTGCCACATTCTAGCGAGTCATTCACTCTTTAATTTTATAGTTTTTGTACATTCTCTCATTAATAAAAATTGTGCATTGCAATATTTCTGTGTTTATTGCAATCTTTGTATATTTCATTGTTATATCTCTACCTTCATTTCATTCTCAAAATAATCTAGATCAGTGGTATCATATCAGACAACTCCTTTTTGTTTCTTAGTGCATGTCCCCGATGAGGTCAAGGTATAGAGAGTTGGGTCTCGAGCTAGTTTCTCTTGAGAAAAAGCGCTCTTTCCAACCCAAGAGGCCTTCCATGGTAGAAGAGAAGAGAGATGGGGAAGTAGAAGATCCCATCAAACTGTTGCTAGCGGAAGCCCTCATGCAACATAGGAATGAGATGTTGGATATTTTTTCCCAAATCCTTCAACGATTGCCAACAGTAATAGGCGTGTCTTCGTCAAGCAGTTGCTTTGGAGACACTACCCATTCAAGGTACAAGTTAATTTTGATATTCCTGCATTTGAAGGTCAGATTGATGCATATGCTTTGGAAAAATGGTTAAATTTGGTAGAAGGTTATTTCTCTGTTCATAGTTTTTCCGACAAAGAAAATATCACCTTTGCGCTCCTTAAGGCTCTCCCCCATGTCAAACATTGGTGGGAAACTTACTAGGAGAGAAATTCCACAGGGGAGTCTAGAAAATTTTGGGCCAAGCCCACTTGGGATTTTTTATGGATGCGGTCAAGGAGAAATATTACCCTGTAGGAATATATGATGGCCAATACATTAGATGGATCGTGATGCATCAAAAGTGGGACCAAACAGTGTTGGATTTCACAAATAACTTCCATGCCTTTCTCACCAAGCTGGGTATCAAAGACTCTAAGTGACATCTGGTTCTGAAATACTGCGTGGCTCTACATAGTTACATCCAAACCGAAATGGATTTTATGGACATCTCATCACTGGGAGTAGCTTATCGATATGCTATCAAAATTGAGTAGAAATTTAAGCACCAGAACAAGAAGGAATTTGAGTCTTCAAATCCGCAATAAACAAAGTATGGTAAAGGCAGCCCTAACACACAGAACAACTAACCTGAAGAAAACTAGTCCAAGACACATGAAAATAAGGGTAATGGTAAGATAAAGAAGGATGTTGAAATTACTAAGACAACTGAGAGGGGGGGGCGTGAATCAGTTGTTACTATGCTTAATTTTTTTTAACAATAAATACATTCTTAATATTTCTTCAAGTGATCATCAACATTATACAACATATGAACAATAAAATGAGTATCAATCACACATAAGGTATACACAGAGACAGATTTTCATGAGGAAACCCATAAAGGGAGAAAACCTCTTATTCTTCGAAATGATAGGCAGTCTTTTAAGTTCTGTACATCATCTTTAATTGAGCACCAACTCAATGTGAGGCTGCTACCTCTATTTTACAAACTGCACTTGTTTGATAACACCAACTCTCTGGTTTCTCTAGCACCCACTAGAAGGAAGCACCAGCTCCCTTAATGTTCCAGCACCAACTGGATGGAAGCACCAACTTCCAGTTACACAATCTCCAACCTGTATAATAGAGAACACTTGTTCTCTCCTGCACCACCCTGCCACCCTGGTTTCTCTGGCTGCAACCAGATGGAAGCTACAACTCCCTGTGTTCAAGCTCCCACTTGAACCTCTGAGGACAACAGTCCTCCCTAGCACCTCCCAACCACCCTGGAATATCAATGATTAATTAAACAAGCAACTACACAGATAAATCGATTCTTACCACTTCTTCTCTGTTCTGTAAGTCTGGTCTTATTCTAACTGTTTTGCAATTCTTCTCTTCCTTTGTCTATTCTGCTTCAACTTGTTCTGTCATTCTTCTCTGCTTCAACTTGTTCTGTCATACTGCTCTGATTCAACTTGTTTTGTCATTTTTCTCTACTTCAAGTCTTTTCCTCATATGTTACTCTTCTCTGAGTTTTATCTCACACTGTGCATTTTTTCAATCTCATACTGTGCATATTTTTGGTCTCACACTGCGCATACACTGATTTCCCCTTTCTTACTGTTTAAATCATTTTTCCGTCTAGAACAACCAACCTCACACAGTCTGTCTCATTTTATTTTATACATGCACCCACGGTGGTTCCCCTTCGTATCTCCTTGGGCAAAAGAAATAAAACCGTCCGAGCAACTGAAACGCCAATCGATCGGCAATCATGAGTCTATTTTGCTAACAGATTCGTAACTGAGGAGTTCACTGTGAGAGAGAACAGTAACCCTCCAATCATATTCCAGTTTATCTGCTCTGTTGGATGAACTTTATTGACATTGCCTTTAAATTGGGTTTCAACATTTCGGTAATCCTATGGCCAAGTGTCTCGACACTTCATGTAATAAGCTCCGAAGTTTCTATACAGAACTTTTCTGCATTAACTCCTTCCCCAATATGACCAAGGCTATGATCAGGCACTTATGCAAAAAGTGATTTTCACGAATTCACCTTTCATGAGTCTGGAGATGAGGCATATCGACTCTCCAAGTTGCAAACTCTGAAGCCTCGAGATGGAGCTGAGATCAATGGTCCATGATCTTGATGAATCTACGGTCCAGATTTCATCATGAATTCACATCTCGCGATTCCTTCGATGGAGATCCTTGTCACTCCAAGTTTCGATAAGTGAAACTCTGAAGTGAAGCTTAGATCAACGGTCCATGCATTCGATGAATCTACGGTCCATATTTTATTGTGAATTTGTATCTCATGATTCCTTTGATAGAGGTCCTTGCCACTCCAAGTTGTGATAGGCAAAGCTCCGAGTTGGAGCTCTAATCAACAGTCCAAAACACATCGTGAATTGACGGCTGGGATTAAATCGCGATTTCAATGGTTTTGTTTCTTACCTCTCCAAGTCATGAGTCACGAAACTCTGAAATGGAGTCGACGATTCAGATCAACCTTGATCTGACGGCTGTGATTAAATCACGATTTCAATTGTCATATTTCTTGCCTCTCCAAGACGCGAGTCGCAAAACTCTGAAATGGAGTCGATGGTCCAAATCAACAGTCCCGATCAACACTTGATCAGACGGTCATCGGGAACCTGCATCTAGAAAAATAATTTGTGATCATCCTCCTTGAATTTCAAAATGTACACTTGCTCGGGGGTTTCCTGGACCTTTTCAAATACAGCTTCATCTGGAAATACAATTTGATCAACTTCTACCACATTACTTGTTCGATTAAGCCATTGAAAGTGCAACAAACCCTCATCTCCCCTAGCTACATGAACAAGTCCTTTCCAAGTATCTGGTACAACTTGTGTCCCCTCCAGAGACATCATTCCAGCCTGAAACTCCAGCATGATCTCCTAACACTTGAATCGGATGATGCATTACAACATATAGAATCCGTTATGACCAAACCCTACAAACCCTTCCTGCAACGTCTTCTCATAATGCCCATCTATTTCATACTTTCTGTACTCATTCCATCTTCACTGTTGTACTTGCCATCAATGACAAGTATACAAACATGCACTGTTTGTTAAAGATTTTCCAACATTCTCCCCCTTTAGCATTGATGGCAACTCAAGTACCCACATGCATTCAGACTCTCCTCCCGAACTCTTTTCTCCCCCTTTGACATCAATGTCAAAGAAGAACCATGTTCCCCTTGATCTGTTGCAAAACATACTCCCCCTGTCAACTATGAGCATCTTGGAAATACACCAGATATTCAATAAGTACTCCCCCTGACCAGGTGAACAGATTAGACACAAGAAATTATAACCCCCAACTTTTGATGAACATATCCAAAAGGGGTTGCTGCTAATGGTTTTGTAAATATATCCGCAATCTGTTCTGTAGAAGGTATATAATTCAGTTGAACAATTCTGTTTGTAACTTGTTCTCTGAGAAAATGGTACTTTATTGGAATATGCTTAGTCTTGGAATGAAGAACAAGATTCTTGGAGACACTAATGGCACTGGTGTTATCACAGTGAATTGGAATGGGATCAGTGTAAGTTATCTTCAGATTTGCAAGAGTTTGTATCATCCATAAAATTTGTGTGCAGCAAGTAGCAACAACAATGTATTCTGCCTCTGTAGTGGATAATGAAATGGATCCTTGTTTTTTACTAAGCCATGCAACCAATGAGTCACCCAGAAAGAATGCTCCTCCACTGGTGGTTTTTCTCTCATCAACACAATTTGCCCAATCTGCATATGAATAAGCAGTTAACTGGAAATTCTGATTTCTAGGATACCACAGACCATAAGTAATTGTTCCCTTCAAGTATTTAAATATCCTTTTGACAGCTACCAAATGACTTTGTTTAGGAGCAGAATGATAACGACCTATCATTCCAACAGCTTGCATTATATCAGGGCGAGATGTTGTGATGTACAGAAGACTGCCTATCATAGAGCGATATGTCCTTTGATCAACATTAGGTGAGATATCATCTTTATTCAGCTTGCAACCAACCACCATAGGTGTGCTAATTGGAGAGGAATCTTCCATCTGAAATTTCTTCAACATCTCTTTCAAATATTTTTTTTGAGAAATAAATATTCCCGCAGAACTTTGTTTTACTTGTAAGCCAAGAAAATATGACAATTCTCCTATCATGGACATTTCAAATTCTATTTGCATAGAGTTAGCAAACCACTGGATAGATGATTCATTAGTACAACAAAAAATAATATCATCTACATAAACCAAAACAACTAGTAAATTATCACCTTCAGACTTAATGTAAAGGTTACTGTCAACAATACCTTTCTTGAACCCTTTTTCTTGTAAAAATTTGTCCAATCTATAATACCAAGCTCGTGGTGCTTGTTTCAATCCATATACGGCCTTCTTCAGCTTGCAAACATGATTAGGATTATCTGTCAAAGAGAATCCTTCAAGTTGCTCCATATATACTTCTTCTTCTAGATCTCCATTTAGAAATGCTGACTTAACATCCATCTGATAAACTTTAAAGTTCTTATGACATGAATAAGCAAAAAACATTCTGATGGCCTCCAATCTTGCCACTGGTGCAAAAGTTTCATCGAAGTCCTAACCTTCAACTTGTGCATATCCTTTATAGACCAATCTGGCTTTATTTCTAACAACTTGTCCTTTTTCATTCATTTTATTCTTGAACACCCATTTGGAACCTATTACAT
>JZKD02S1673524.1:404913-434205 GCA_000966675.3 Picea glauca
TAGAATAGTCATCAATAATCAACATAAAGTAATTTTCTTTTCCTGTACCTTATTTCCTTGATGGTCCACATAGATCCATATGTACTAACTGGAGAGGTTTTTCTGTTGAAGGAAATTTTTTAGATTTGAACTGAGTGCAAGTAAGCTTTCCTATCTAACAGGATTTACAAACAGAGTCATATGGCTTTGATATCTTCGGAAGATCTTTTACTGCTCCATTGTTTCTGAGTTTGATTATGTGATCAAAATTTAGGTGACCAAGTCTCCTATGCCACAACCAACTTTCATCATATTTGCTTAAGTGGCATTCATTTTCTTCTTCTTTTAATACATCGACATTGTTTTCTGTTCTTATACCTTTTGCAACTAGCTGACCTGAATCCACAGATTTTATTCTATAGTCTTTAGAGGTAAAAACAACTTCACACCCTCAGTCATAGACTTGACTAACTCTAAGCAGATTATGTTTCAAATCTTCTACAAACAACACATCTTGAGCTTTTCTTTTTCCATTACTCAAAATTACAATTCCTTTACCTTTTATCTTTCCTGGTGCATCATTTCCAAAAGTTACATTCCCTGATTTGCTATCACTTAGAGCTAGAAACTTACTTTTGTCTCCATTCATGTGTTTGGAGCATCCTTTGTCAATATACCAAGGATTCTTTTTCCTTTGGACTGATAACACTAGTCCACACTTGTCATCTATTTTCTTCTTCCAAACTTTGACATTTTCAGTGGTGGGGATCAAATCTGATTTGTAATTCTTTAAGTGACAGTCTGCAGCTTTATGTCCATAATTATGGCAGTTGTAACATTCTGGTTCACTGAATAAAAGATCATAATGATTTTTATGCTTATAATTGTTGTTACGTTTCACCTGTGTCCTTTTCTCAGTCATTACATGATTTATAGTCTGTGATTGTTTGTTACTTGGCTGTCTCAATCTTTGTTGTGGAAGATAGTTATTCATTGAATATCTTGGTTGTTCATATCTAAATCTTAAAGAACAATTTATAGCTTTGTGACCAAAATTAGAGCAGAAAAAACAATAACCATAGAAAACATCTTTGTACCTTGAAAAAGTTTGTCTTCTTTGAGAAGGTCGATTTCTTTCATGCCAATAATCTTTCTGATCTACAAATTCGGTTCTGATTCTTTTTCTTTCATTCCTTCTTGGTGACTGATTTTCATTCTTTGTTTTTGCAGAGTGACTGTTTTCAATGTTTAAGGATTTGACAAACTTGATAGATTCTGTATTACTTTGATGATCACTACTTGATCCTTCTTCATATCCCAATCCAGCTTTCTATTTTGAATTTCTTTGCTGATTTAGAATGGAGGTTAATCCTTCTGAGGCTTTAATACTTGGTAGATTTTGGTGATACAATCCTTTAAAGTTCTCCATTTCTTTTCTGGTTTTTACTATCTCTTCTTCTAAGGCTTCACACCTGACTTTATTCTCTGACAATTGTTGTTTCAGTATGTATTCTATTTTCTTTGCCTCTTCTAATTCCACTTTCAGCAGAGCAAAGTCTTCATCAAGTTTTTTACTGTCTTTCTCGAACTGTGTCAATAATTGTTTTTGCTTTCTGTTCTTAATTCTGAGTCTGTCAATTTCTTCCAGTGCACTGATCAGTTCTCCTTCCATATCAACCACAACTTCTTCATCATTATCATTACTTCCTATGCTTTTATTATCATAATCCTCTTTGGCCATAAGCATGAAGTCATTTACCTTATCTTCACAGGAAGAGTCACTATCGGTGTCTTCTGAGGAATTGTCATTATTGGAAACCAGACTTTTCTTCTTATTATATTTCTTATATGTACTTCTTTTCATCATCAGAGTTCTGGTCCTTTTTCTGATGGGGACACTTAGATGCAAAATGACATATCTTACCACAGTTAAAGAATTTGAAGGGCAACTTCCCTTGATATTTTCCTGATCCTTTCTTTAACCTTCTCACAATTTTTTCCTCAATATCATCTAATTCTGAATCAGTATTCTTGTCTTCTTTAAAATATGCTTCTCTAGTACTAGATTTATCTTTGTTAATTCTCATTTCATATGCAGTTAGAGCTCCTAGAAGTTGATCAATGGACAGAGTTTTAAGATTGTTTAATTCTTCTATTGCATAGACTTTTGGATTAAATTTATCAGGCAAAGATCTTAAAATCTTCCGAACTAAGAGTGATTCGTCAAACTTCTCACCAAGACCTTTCATGGCATTCACAAGTTCTTCAACTCTTAAAAAATACTTGCTAACTGTTTCATCTTCATTCATCTTTATTTGTTCAAATTTCAATCTATATGTTTGAAGTTTGACATCTTTTACTTTCTCATTTCCTTCATAACTGCTAATAATTTTATCCCACATTGCTTTGGTAGTTTCAAGATGCATCACCTTTACAAACTCAGCTTCAGCAAGTCCATTCAAGATAGCATTCATTCCCTTAGCATTAAAACTAAACTCTAACGTATCGTCCTTGGAGGCTAGCATAACAGGCTTTGTATATCCAGTCTCTACTACATCCCAAACATCAGCACCCAAGGCCATTAAGTATGTTCTCATTCTAATCTTCCATAAGGAAAAATTTGTTCCATCAAACAGAGGGGGATTAGAGGCTGAAGTCCCTTCATGACTTGTCATGTTTAAGCTTGCAGATATACCTTTGAATAAAAGGAACCCGCTTTGATACCAATTGTTGAAATTACTAAGACAACTGAGAGGGGGGGCGAGTGAATCAGTTGTTACTGTGCTTAAACAATTTTAACAATAAATACATTCTTAATATTTCTTCAAGTGATCATCAACATTATACAACATATGAACAATAAAATGAGCATCATTCACACATAAGGTATACATAGAGACATATTTTCACGAGGAAACCCATAAAGGGAGAAAACCTCTTCTTTTTCAAAATGATAGGCATTCTTTTAAGTTCTGTACATCATCTTTAATTGAGCACCAACTCAATGTGAGGTTGCAACCTCTGTTTTACAAACTGCAACTTGTTTGAGAGAACCAACTCTCTGGTTTCTCTAGCACCCACTAGAAGGAAGCACCAACTCCCTTAATGTTCCAGCACCAACTGGATGGAAGCACCAACTTCCAGTTACATAGGCTTCAACCTATATAACAGAGAACACTTGTTCTCTCCTGCACCACCCTGCCACCCTGGATTCTTTGGCTGTAACCAGATGGAAGCTACAACTCCCTGTGTTCAAGCTCCCACTTGAACCACTGAGGACAACAGTCCTACCTAGCACCTCCCAATCACCCTGGAATATAAATGATTAATTAAACAAGAAACTACACAGATAAATCGATTCTTACCACTTCTTCTCTGTTCTGTAAGTCTGGTCTTATTCTAACCTTTTTGCAATTCTTCTCTTCCTTTGTCTGTTTTGCAAGTCTACTCTGCTTCAACTTATTCTGTCATTCTGCTCTACTTCAACTTGTTCTGTCATACTACTCTGCTTCAACTTGTTTTGTCATTCTTCTCTTCTTCAACTTGTTCTGTCATACTACTCTGCTTCAACTTGTTCTGTCATTCTGCTCTGCTTCAAGTCTTTTCCTCATATGTTTCTCTTCTCTAAGTTTTATCTCACATTGTGCATTTTTTCAATCTCATACTGTGCATATTTTTGGTCTCACACTGCGCATACACTGATTTCCCCTTTCTTACTATTTAAATCATTTTTCTGTCCAGAACAACCAACCTCGCACAGTCTGTCTCATTTTCTTTTATACACGCACCCACGGCGGTTCCCTTTCGTATCTCCTTGGGCAAAAGAAAGACAAATTTCCGAGCAACTGAAACGCCAACCGATCGACAATCATGAGTCTATTTTGCTAACAGATTCATAACTGAGGAGTTAACTGTGAGAGAGAACAGTAACCCTCCGATCATATTCCAGTTTACCTACTCCATTAGATGAACTTTATTGGCATTGCCTTTAAATCGGGTTTTGGCATTTCGGCAATCCTGTGGCCGAGTGTCTCGACACTTCATATCGCGATCTTCGAAGTTCCGATACAGAACTTTTCTGCACTATCTCCTTCCCTAATATGACCAAGGCTATGATCAAGCACTTATGCAAAAAGCGCTTTTCACGAATTCTCCTTTCGTGAGTCTGGAGATGAGGCATCTCGACTCTCCAAGTCGCAATCCCCGAAACCCTGAGATGGAGCTGAGATCAATAGTCCACGATCTCGATGAATCTATGGTCCAGATTTCATCGTGAATTCGCATCTCGCAATTCGTTCGATGGAGATCCTTGTCACTCCAAGTTGTGATAAGCGAAACTCCGAAGTGAATCTTAGATCAACGGTCCACATGTTCGATGAATCTACGGTCCAGATTTTATTGTGAATTTGCATCTCACAATTCCTTCGATAGAGGTCCTTGTCAGTCCAAGTTGCGATAGGAAAAGCTCTGAGTTGGAGCTCTGATCAATGGTCCAAAACACATTGTGAATTGACGACTGGGATTAAATCGCCATTTCACATATCGCAATTTCGATGGTTTTTTTTCTTACCTCCACAAGTCGCGAGTCGCGAAACTCCGAAATGGAGTCGACGGTTCAGATCAACCTTGATCTGACGGCTTCAATTAAATCGCGATTTCGCATATCAAGATTTCAATTGTCATATTTCTTGCCTCTCCAAGACGTGAGTCGCGAAACTTTGAAATGGACTTGACAGTCCAGATCAACAGTCTCGATCAACACTTGATCTGATGGTCATCGGGAACCTGCATCCAGAAAAAGAATTTGTGATCATCCTCCTTGAATTTCAAAATGTACACTCGCTCGAGGGTTTCTTGGACCTTTTCAAATATAGCTTCATTTGGAAATACAATTTGATCAACTTCTACCACATTACTTGTTCGATTAAGCCATTAAAAGTGCAACAAACCCTCATCTCCCCTAGCTACACGAACAAGTCCTTTCCGAGTATCTGGTACAACTCGTGTCCCCTCCAGAGACATCATTCCATCCCAAAAATCTAGCATGATCTCTTGACAATTGATTCAGATGATGCATTACAGCATATCAAATCCGTTATGACCAAACCCTACAAACCCTTCTCATAATGGCCATCTACTTCATACTTTCTGTACTCATTCCATCTTCACTGTTGTACTTTCCATCAATGACAAGTATACAAGCATGCATTGTCTGTTATAGATTTGCCAACAAAGGACACTGGTAAGTGGTGTGATTTTCACAAAATCCCTTGGCACAACATCGATGAATGTTGCTCAAAACAGTCAGTGGTGGCCAAGCTTTGATTCAGAAAATAATAAAAGGAGACATATAATTGATGCAAAACCCACTACTACTTTCACAATCACAACAATCCAACCAAAAGAACCAGAGGATCCTGAGGAGGGGGAGTGCCTCTTCCATTCACGAATGTGGGTGAAGGGGACCCCACTACATTTCATTGTTGATAGCGGAAGCCAAAATAACCTCATCTCAAAAGAGGTCATCAAGTACTTGGATTTTCTAACAACACCACACCCGCAACCATATAACATCGAGTGGCTTCGCCAGGGTCGAGATCTTCGTGTCAGCCAACAATTTCGCTTGTCCAAGCCCTTCAAGGATGAGGTACTGTGTGATGTTTCCCCACTGGAAGTCTATGATGTTCTGTTAGGCCAGCCATATATGTGGAAGAATCATGTTGTTTATGAGTCTCAACCCCGTAGTGTCGTTGTTACTCTTGGGGGTCAACTCTATAGGATACTAGAGGTAGTTTCGACTACTGTCTCGACAAAACACCGTCGCAAAGTAATCTCTCATACTGCAAAGTTTAGCCTCTTCTCAATCCATTCAAAAAGTGAACATAAAGACACTGCAACCACTGTAGCCTCGGACCAATACCTTTCTATCCAATAGAACTAGATCGACAATATTGTAGAAGAGAAAAAATATATTCTTACTACATCTACAGGGGTGCCTCCACACTGCCCAGTCAAGAAAAGTTATAATAGATCCCTTCATACTCTTCATGCTGCATCTTCACCGAAAAAGTCCTCCCACACTCAAGCAGATCATGCAACTAGATTGGTTGAATGGATCCAACCCCTCCAACAATAGGTTCATGACAACCTTCAACAAGCTAAGCAAGACAACTTTTGTAGCAAGGCAAACAACTCACTAAGGTTCAAATTCAACAAAAGCTTCCCCATCTATGATGGGAACTTGATGAAATGGGGATCATTGGTTCCTAAGGGGGGAGGAAAGTGCCAAATTTATATCGGTGGCTACCCACCTATACCACTAGATCAAAGAACAATTTTACATTTTGGCATTTTTTTTATAGTTTTTCGAGTCCCAAACTTCTGGGGCCGTTTTGAGGCCCTAAACGATGTTTTTTTGAACTTTTGGGGGGCCAATGATTTTCACAACATGGTTTGGTGTTTGGTGGAAGTTGTACTTCTCGGATAGACCTTTTCGATGAGGTATTGAATGCCCCAAATGGATATTGTATACAAAATTTACGCCCTTGGGAAGTTGACGTATCAACTACCCCCATCGAGGCCTACAAACCTTTTGGCGTTTTATCTTCTGGGGTTAGGGTTTTGGATTTTATTTATGTTAAAAAAGGCCTTTGGAGCCTCATTGTAAACATCATCATCTTCTTGTGAATGAGCGTATCCATCACATCTCTTCTCAGAGATAAGTTGCCACCATTCTAGCGACTCATTCACTCTATAATTTTACAGTTTCTGTACATTCTCTCATTTATAAAAATTGTGCATTACTATATTTCTATGTTTATTGAAATATTTATGTATATTTCATTGTTATATCTCTGCCTTCATTTTATTCTCAAAATAATCTAGATCAATGTTTGGACTCACACACACCCCTTCGGATTAAGGAGGGGAATGTTGGACATGTAATCCTTGGGATTGCATTTTGTAACAATAATGTACATATGAAGAGTCATAGGTGATAGGAAACGTCTTCGGTTATGGAAGACCATCATTCATTTGTTTTGTATTTATGCACTTATTATCTTAATTCCAAAGCATCAATCAATGTGGAGTTATGATTTATGCCCACTCCTGGCCTAACAGTTATAAAAGTATAAACATAGAATGAGAAAAAATGTTATGGAGAACATTAAGTTTTGGGGCTTGGAGTCTACATATATATCCATCTCTGGTGTCCCCTATGTGCATCTCCATTTTGTAAATTCTAAGCAACATGGAGATCCACAATTACCACTATTTTAGGATTATTTCATCATTAAGTAATGTAACATGTTTAACTTAGAGCCTAGTGTTTTTTCTTCCTCCTCTAAGCATCTATTTGCTCTCTAGTTGGTTCATTGCACTGAGAAAAGTGATGTGCATTTTACAGTTCAATATGAAGGTATTGTAACATCCATCCAAAATAAAATATTACACAAAACCAAAAATATAATAATAATAAATCTAATGCAAACTAAATAATATTCATTTACATGTCTATATACATAGAAATAATATTGTAAAAACTAAATAATACCGATTATTGGAAGAGGAATATGAGACAATTTTATTTGTTTTATTAACTCACTACCAACTGTGAGGTATAACACACTACGGTAGCTATCTATTAACTCAAAATCTCTTAAACACCTAAATATTTATAGCGCAATTATTTTTTTAAACTTTTTTTAGACTTAATAAATCCAAAACTAAGATAAATATATTATAATTAATTGCTAAATAAAATGGTTTGTAGCTCCCATTGGTATCTTAATCACACACCATCTATGAAACATTGGTTGATATTAATTGGTCCAAAAATAACATGCTCATCTTCCACACAAATAGGTGTAAAATTCATATCATATTCATTGAAATGTAAAAATAGTTTGTTATGTACCTTCAATGATCCCTTCCACTTGTTAATTCTTCTTAAATTGTAAAAACCAATGAAAGTTTTTGTTTACCCATAAATAGTATGCATGGAACCTCCAACACACATCAAATAGTACTCTCCATCCTTGGAAATAATTCAAAGTCTATAAAATAGAAGCATGCCATGGGTAAGAGGCTAATCCAATGTCTTTGTTCTCACACACATTGTTTGCATAAAGGAATTTTATAGAAATAATTTCGTAGGAAATGTTATATATATATATATATATTCAATTACTATACATAATGGTCTAATAGAGCTATGCTTTTTAAGGATTTGTTCTAATGTTTCACAACTCCATTTGTATTTCACAAGAGTGTTTTAGTTCTAAGGATTATATTGTCTGTGGATAATATTTCTGTGCTTTTTATTTATTTATTCTCTACTCCTTTTGCTCCTCCATTCCAAAATGTAATATTTTGGAAATTGAAGCTTTAAATTTCTAAATCTCATTATGTTGAAGGTTAGGTAAATAAGGTTCGGTGAAAATAAGCATTGTAAGGTTTGATCTAAAAAACGAGAAATGCATTGTTGTCACTGTACAAAAACTCAATATTGGCCTATGGAGGTTGTTGATTGATGTATCAAGATACTAGTTTATTTCAATTATTTCAAACAAATAATGATCTTGAATTTTGTCATGACTACTAACCTAAATCTTCTCTACTTTATGCATGAGACTGTGACCATCACCTTGGCTAATGACATTTACAATATGGATTTGCTTGAAAGTGTTGTAATTGTTGAATGTTGCATTTAGAAAATGCCAGCGAAAGACCCTATCTCATTCCTTTGACAGATATCTGGGAAGAGGTACTCAATCAACCAGTTCAATCGAACCAAATGGGATTAACTATTTGTTTGTTCTTCTGGTGCAACAAACTATCTCATTCCACACCTTGGACTATGTCATGCGTAAGAAAGTAAGTCTTGACAAAGGAGAGTGAATTGAGATGTACTAGACCAATAGGGAAGGGGGGTTGGATTTTCAAGTGGTCGAATGAGCAGTTGGTTGGATTTCCATTCAATGGTTCATAAAATCCCCCACCATCACATCCGCTTTGATTTTGACACTAAACCAAGCTTCCTTTTCATTCAAAATCCACACCCAATCCTCCCTAGGCATAGATCCTCCTTATGAATACATAATACATAGAAAGAAGATCTCAAATGCAATATAATATAATCACTTTCACCACTTGCACCACATGTCTGCATCATTAGAACATATTTTTGATTAGGTGTAACCTCATCTTGGAACTTGTCCTATTTGATCCAATTCATATGGTTTATTAGTGGCCATTAAAATTAGAAAGTTCAAATTTGAATAACATTGTATTATCATGTTTTAAGGTTAAAATATACAAAATGTTGTTTTGGTTGCATTGTGGTTAAATGATAAATTGATGGGAGTTTTTCTCAATTGGCCTACATTCAATGTCCAACATTTTGATGCTTGCACCCTCTTTCAAATACCTAAGAATCCCTAAAACATATCTTAGAAGATTAGTCCTTTCTGACTAAAACATTGGAATTTTCTATTTTAAAAAAGAAAATATAAAAAGTGTTGAAGAAGTTTGGTGGACTTTGGGGTGCATGTCCCAAGTTGATGTGATGACATCCCCTTTCACTCCACTACTAACATTTCCAATGGTTTGGTGTGATTCTTATGAATCATCTTAACTTTTGGTTGTTGTCTACATGATGCTCACAAAATTACAAATCTTTCATTTGTAATTGTCGTCTCTTTGATATTCATAACAATCCCATATCCCATGATTGAGATTCTATTTTACATTAAAACTCTCCATTGTGGGATGCACTACATGGGTGCATGTGTGAGAAACAACAATTAAATACACCTATCTTGTGACATCTTGGAATTATTTCTACGATTATAAAATATCCTCTCCTTCTTGTGCATTACCCAAATTAGTTGTGAGCACCAATCCATGATAGCATACAATTCCCAACACACGATGATATTTATGCCAATAAGGATAACAACAAGGGAGTGGTGTTCCTACTAACATAATGGTTGATTGGTTGTGGGATGAGTATGCTTTCTTACTTGGCCTTCCCTTAATCCTTTGTGGGACAGATTGTGTGGGTGCATGTGTGTGAAATAACAATGAGATATGCCTATCACATGGCATTTTAGAATTGCTTCTATGACTATAAAATTAAGTCCTCTCTCTCCTTTCCTCTGGGAATAAATAATGCTAGAAATTTAAAACTTTCTTAATCTCAAGGGTTATCAGGGATAGGGATTATAGAGGGAAAACGTAATGTTTTATCACAAACATTATGAACCTTGTATAGGTGAAAATAATCATATTCTCAAAGTTCTTAAGAAAAACTATGTCACTTCAAGATTACAACAAAAACTTTACATGATGCTTATTTCTTTCCAATTTTTCACGTGCCAAAGCCAAACAACACACTTGCATGTAGACATATTAATTTTCAACATCTTAATATATCCTAAGAGAAAATTATAGTTCACCAATCCACCTACACTTTAATAGTAAAAACCTAACCTAACCTACTCACCTTAACTCTTTTCAACTATATAAATAATCTACAACCTTTACTTTTTTAAAACTTAACCAAATTAAAATCCAAAATTTTATATCCAATATTGGAATCTAAATTATTAACATAATAATCCATAATCTCAACCACAAGACAAATAACCCTACCCACAAAGAAAGGCCATTTTCAAATTCCGCCCCTTATTTCTTTTAGCAATGGTATGAAAATGAACCATTGAAGTAAAACCCAATAAAAATATCAAAGAGAGTTTATAATTGATTAGTATTCACTATTTTTTTTAATGCAGTCCGAAGAGTGAAAAATAACATATCGGGGAAGGAACTAGGGTTTTGATGCAGACGAAAATATAAGGTTTTCAGATCTGATCACTGGTATCTCAATAGAGAAGTAGTAAATCACTGTGGATCGCACCTCGATGACCCCTCTCATGGAAACCCCTGAGGGGGTGAAAACCTCCTCATACAATGATGTAACAACAAATGAAAAGTCCAGAGTAAAAATACTTTGACCCACCTTCAAGCCACCGCCTCACTTGCGTGATCAGATCCTTCAAGATGAAATTTTTTTTGGCAAAGCAATGGAAGTGGAAGAAAATTTTTCTCATCCAAAAGTGACTCGAACTTGGGAGCCTGGAAAATGCATTCCCAAAACCCCAACAATGGCAAGGTATGTAATCAATTCCACCATGGTGGGAGAAAATACCCAGTTCATGAAAGAGCATGCATTAATCAGGAAATTTCTCGGTTTATGTCCTTCTGAGCGAGGTCTTGTCAAATGGATCAAACACTGGTGGAACCCTAAAGGAAAATATGACCTTCAAATAAGATCTAAGGGATTATTTATGATTATCTTCTATATCCTGGAGGATAAAGAGCACATTTTTTAAAGCGAACCATATTTTTACAACTCGACAGGGTTGTATCTCAGGTTCTGAACATATCGCTTCTGCTTGGAAAAGGAAGACTTCTCACATGCTCCAGTATGGATACATATTTACTCTCTTCCCTAGGAGCTATGTCTTGAATAAATACTCATGGGTATCGACAACACCCTCAAGATCTATGTTAAATCCTCATAAGCCAACAGACAGAGAAGGTACACATCTTATGCTCGTATTTGTGTTTATATGAATGTATCCAAAGCTCTGATGGGGTCTCTAAACCTTGAACACCGGGATGAGGAATGATTGCAAACCATTGATTATGAGCATATTCCATTTCACTGTCAAAAATGTCATGAACATGGCCACCTATTCAGGGATTGTCCCCTCAATGTCCCCTATTCTGTCTGAGGATGACTTGGAAAACAAAAATATGGTTTGACTCAAGTTTAGAACCACAGAAGGCCAAAATTGTGAAAGACGGCTCAAGAACAAGGAAAAAACCCATCAATGAGAAATTCTTTTGATAATATAACCTAGGTGTCGAACTCCCAGGAAGTGGAAAACCCTCATCAACTGTGAGGAAATGACAGTGGGAAAGGAAAGGACAAACAATCCTCATAACATGTTTTGGAGCAAGTGATGCAGCCTGAATCCCCTTCCCACCCATGCACAGAAACTATGATGGATGATGGTGGAGATCTGGAAATGACGGTAGATGAAACTGACCTGGAGGACATTGACCTAGAGCACCTTAAGGAGGCCTTCAACAAAAAGGAACTATAGTCCTTGCCTTCGAAGAAACTATTCAAAGTGCACAAAGTATACATGAAATGAACAACGAGAGACACATATCGATGGTGAAGACGATTAGGCATCAGTCCTAACCAAGATAAAGAGAAAAAGAAAATCCCAAAGGAAGGAAAAATATGAGGAAGGAAATCAACTCAACAACTTATTTAGGAGGTTGGCAACTTCATGATTAACTCAGGTCAAATCCATAAACTTTCTGCAAGTTTCTGCCCACCCCCGCTAGACCTTCCTCATTAAGATATTCTCATGGAACATCAAATGAATTAATGGAAGAACCAAACAAATATTTGTTTGAAGCTGCATAATGGATGAAAACCCAGATATCTTGTTTCTTTGGGAAACAAAATGTGCATACATGATAGCTGAGGGAATGTTTGAAAAGTGTTGGTGTTAATGCCATTTTTCCTACAATGATGCTAATAGAGCATCATGGGATATTGCGGTCCTCTGGAACCCAACCACAATTAGTTTGGATGGTTTCTCCTCCATGGCCTAGACACTCATAACAAGATACCAGGCAGTTGGCTCCAGTCAGGAGGGTATTCTCACAAATTCCTATGGCCCCCAAAAGCTTCAAGACGAGGACAATTTCTTGCATGCCTTAAAATCCATAGGTACTCTATTCAGGCATAAGCGATGGATCATTTGGGAGAACTTTAACATGATCCTCTCTCTGGAGGAAAAATAAAGAGGCATTAGAAGATTGGACAGATAAAGTGAGAATTTTCGAACCCTAATAGATGATCTACGTCTATTAGATATTGAAGCCAAAAATGGCACATTCATGTGGACAAACAAATGTGTAGGCCATCACCAAGTAGCGAGTCGACTAGATTGCTTTCTCCTTTCTGAATCAATTATGGTGGATGAACCTCTAATGGATGTGGGAATCTTGCCCAAAGCTGACTTCGACCATTGGCCCATCTAGCTTTGGCTTGACATAGTAAGTACGCCCAAGCTTAAGCCATTCCAATTCAAAAAATTCTGGCTTAGACATCCAAAATTTCAAACCAATGCTCCCTCTTGGTGGGAAAACACTATAGGACTAGAAGGAATGCTCATGTATCAATTTCAACAAAAAATGATGAAATTTAAACAACACCTAAAGAAATGTAATAAATCAATCTCTAACAACATATTCCAAGACCAAAGGTCTTTGGAAAAGCCGATGGAAGAGATTCAAAAGAAAATCATTTAACAGGGGCCCTCGGAATCCCTGTTGGAAGAGGAAGCAATAATTAAAACATAGTTGGATGAGAGATACAAACAGGAGGAAATCTTATGGTGACATAAATCTAGAGTAAAATGGCTCAAGGAAGGGGAATGAAACACTAAAGTTTTTCATCACTCCATGATCCAACGAAGACACACAAATCGTATCACCAGGCTGGAAAATGATCAGGGTGAGAAAATTATGGATTGCAAGGGGCTGGAGCGAGAGCTCACTAATTACGACAAAAATATGCTAACTGAACTGATCCCAAATTGATCTCAAGCCATCAATAAAATCTCCCAACACATACTAGTGCTTATATCACCAGAGTAGAATGAAGCACTCTTAAGATCCATCACCATAGAGGAAGTGGATCAAGCTATGAAAGAGATGCTAGTGGGAAAATCCCTTGGACCGAACGATTTTACCACGAATTTTTTCCATCATTGTTGACTAATGGTGAGAGAAGAAGTCTGGCAACTAGTAGAGGAATCACGCACTTCTGGCAAGGTGTTATCAACCCTTAATGCAACCTTTATCACTCTCATTCCAAAAGAGGAAAATTTCTTTCACCCAAGTCAATTTTACCCCATTTCCATTTGTAATTCCATTTACAAAATCATTACAAAGGTAATTTCCATCCGAATCAAGATGATTCTACCTTTCATCATTTCCAAGGAATAATCCGACTATGTAGAGGGGCGACAAATTCTTGATAGCGTTATACTAGTTCACGAGGTAATTCACTCTCTCAAGTCCACCCGGATTCTGAGTATGCTCCTTAAACTAGATCTCTCCAAAGAATTTGATAGATTAAGTTGGCAATACATAAAATACATTCTCTTATCTATTAGCTTCAAAGCCGACTCGGTCAATTGGATTCAGAATCTTACTTCCTCTGCATTTTTTTCCATACTTTTCAATGACACCTCCTCCAAACCCTTTAAATATTCATGGGGGATAAGGCAGGGGGATCCCCTATCCCACTTCCTCTTTGTCATCATGGCAGAAGGCCTCAACTGATAAATTAAGACTTCCATAAGAAATGTCTCTCTCAAGGGCCTCTCTCTTCATGGGATGTAGCCACCAGCCTCTCATAATCAATTCGTAGATGATACAATGCATATGGGAGCCCCAAATTCCCATGAAGCTTGCAAAATTCATGAGATTCTATCATACTTTTGTAATGCCTCTAGCATGGAGATGAATTTCTCCAAATCCCAGCTTTACTTCTTTAATACTCCTCCAGCTATCCAAAATCATATCTCTCGTCTCCTGCACATTCTGTGGGGCTCCCTTCTATCCAGTTATCTTGATATTCCCATATGACTCAACGAATCGTAATATCTCTTGGGATCCTCTTCTACAGTATCTCAAAAAACGTTTGAACTCTTGGACCTTTCACTCTCTCAACTTAGCTGGTCGACTTGTCCTGCTTAAATCCGTCCTTCAAGCCATTCCAACCTATCTTTTTTCGGTTCTAGTAGCTCCCAAAAATGTTCTAAATGTCATCCACAACCTTCAGAGAAAATTTCTATGGAAAGGTCACAAAACTAATAGCAAATGGAATTTGGTTAGTTGGGATAAGATCTGTAAACCAAAACTAAATGGTGGACTAGACTTCTGTGATCCCGACTTGTTAACTGAAGCAATGGGAGCCAAAATTTGGTGGAGATGGCTAAAATATTCAAAGGAACTATGGATAAAAATCTGGCGGAAAAAAATATATTTTGGGGATAGAATAAACTCAACTTATTTGCATAACAACTCATAATGTTGGCTCCAACATTTGGAACACAACATGGTACAATAGCCCCATTGCTTGGGATCATGCTTTTTCAGAGATAAGGGGAGGCCATAATGCCCTATTTTGGTCCGATTCATGGAAACAAATCCCTCCACTACAATCTATGGAACACTTCAGCCATATTCAAGAAAAAAGGCCACATAGTTAGGACTTAAAGATTGCAGATCTATGGAAAGAAGGCCCTCAGACTCTCAATGTCGCATAATGGAAAACTACTCACATAGACCTACAACTACTAGATGACTATAATATCAACCCATGACAACTTGAGGTTGCACAAAGAAGAATTCGCAAGAGGGAGGGAGAAGATATCTTGCGCTGGGGGCATTCCCCTAAGGGAACATTTTCCATCAAAGAGGCATATGGATTGAAAGCCCAATTTCATCTCTAGCCAAAAGAAGAAATATGACATAGAATCTGGAAATCCAAACTATGGCCAAAAGTATCTCTCTTCCTTTGGATTCTTATGCAGAACCAAATATTAACATGGGACAATTTGAGTAAAAGAGGGTTCATTGGGCCCTCGGTTCACCATCTCTGTAGAGGTCAAGAAGAATCAATGGAACACCTAGTAAATCAATGTCCCTTTAGCCTCAACCTATGTAATGAACTTGCAAGTACTATGGGAACCACATACAAGGAAGGAGACAACATCACTCTCACCATCAGAAAATGGAAACAATAAGGTTTCTCCAACCCCATCCTCAACCGAATGTGGCATCTATTGCCGGGTTTTGTGGTTTGGCAAATTAGGAAGGAAAGGAATCGATGAATCTTTCAAAACAAGTCTGCTAATTACACCTTTTTCTAGTCACAAATATTTGGACGCATTCATGAAACCATAAGATCTCAGCAATGGAATAGTGAAGACTTCAAGGCTATCCTAAGTGAGAGACTCATACTATCCAAATGGAAAATCAATCTGGATTTGAACCAACAAAACGTAAATCCTAAGCAAAGAATGCATCATCACCAAAGCTCATCGGTCTGGCACCGACCCCCCTAGTTTCCACAAATTAAATTTTGATGGTGCCTCCAAGGGCAACCCAGGACCAACATGATATGGTGTAGTACTCATAGACAACAATGGTCAAATCACTCACATTCAAGCTGGGAATTTAGGCATTGATTCCAACAATTCAACAGAGCTTTGGGGTCTAATACATGGGATACAAGTGGCCTCTCATGTGGGGATTAGCCAATTGATAATTGAAGGTGATTCCCATATTATCATATCCATGGCCAAAAAAATTATCCATGGATTAGATGTAGTGAAAGCCTCACCTAGATGACACCTCCTTTACCCTCTAACTCTCCTAAATACTCTGTTGCACTCTAGCCTTAACCTTATTCCCTCACATGTTCGCAGAGAAGCCAATAGGATTGTAGATAAGCTGACAAATGAAGGTGTCTCCTTATCAAGTGAAGACCTATGTTTCAGAGCAAACCACAGTCCCACACCCGCTATACTTAGGCACTGTCAAGAATTAGCCATCTCGAATTTCACTACCCCAAATGGAGTGCCAATTGTACATCCATGAAATTTAATTTAAGGTCTTGTTGATGGGTAGAAGTGACATATCGTCAACTAGAAGGGAATATCCCGGTCCGAGGTCCTTAAAGCAAGAACCAAGTTGTTTAAATTGGCTATCCCTAACGGGTTTAATGGCTCTGTTAGCCAAAGAGAACGCTAACTTAATGAAACTACAAATAAGTAAACCAACTGGTTAACTACTGATTAAACTATTTACTATGTACACTAACATATACTATACATACTGCCTAAATACATAATTTACAAATATACAACAACAAGATTGTAGAGAAATCTTGGCTTGGTAACCAGTCCTGGCTTGGTAACAAATATACAACAAAAAGATCATTGTCCTGGCTTGGTAACCAGTTGGTGACAATGCCATTCACTGAATCTCCTATAATGAACAAGCTATCTCGTGATGAGACCCCTTGTCTTACAACTTTACAACTTAAATCCATTACCCTGGTTTGGTGGCTAGTAGTGGTAATGTCACTACAAAATTATCCTATGATCATGGTAGGCTGACTCATAATGAGACCTCCTATCCCTTAGTCAAATTATAGTTTTGGATCAATCTTATTTTATATTAATCTCAAAGTGATTACCTACAGGTGGGGAAGCAGATTTGAAGACTTCTTAAAAGTAGTGGGATGACGTAGGAAGTTTTGAAATTAACCAATGCTTAAACTGATGTATTAAGTTTTCCTAGAACCAATTATTTTAAAAGTAGATTCCCTGCCTGTTGAATGGGTTGAATATGAGCTTCCTAAGTAATGATAAAGAATTCCATTGAGACTATCAACACAATGTGTAATTGATTTTAGGATCAGAGAAGAGAATTTCCAGGATATTTGTATGTGATGTATAAAAGAAACATCTTGTTTAAGATTTCCCTTTAAAAATTAGATTTCAAGATTAAAATAACATAAAATTTTGTTGAACCAAGTGTGGAATCCGCACGCAGAAAACAAACCAAATCTGATTTTTCCACATAGAAAATTAGAAACTCAAAATCCATTCAAATCAAAGCAAAACAAAGAAAACTTCAAGAAAATATAAGAACTAATTTGATAAAAAATAAATAAAACAAAACCATGCTTGAACAAACTAGCATCTCAGTGAGAATGAAAATCACAAAATGAACAAGAACTGAATCGTTCAGTGTTTTGTGTATAAGCATGTTTCTTTATTTAAGATATATGAGATGCTAATTTAATCCAACTTATTATTAAAAAAGAAAACAAAGTTCAAAAGAAATTAAATGAAGATAGAAAAAATCCTTAATTAAGACAGGTGCAGTTAGGTGCAGTGGTAAGACATTACCATGAAATCTTACGTCAAGGTAAAATTACTTTAAAGTTCAAATCCCTTATCTCTTTACTCATGCTTCATAATATCTGAAATCATTGCAACATGCTTCCAAGTTTTGTAAAATAAACATTTAATCAAGACATATACGTAAAGGAAAGAGAAAGAATTAAAAGAAGACTTCCCTAACAACATTCAAACAATGGTTCTCTACGTGCCTTCATCATTGCTTTATTCAAAAGAAAAATGTGAAAAAGCAAGAAAAACCCAGAAGGACTCTATTCCTACACCTACTCTAAATTACTTAACAAATCAGAATACTAAGTGTAGTCGCATTTCCAGTGCAACCATCAAAGTAACTCCAGTCCTACAATGAAAACAAAATCAAACATCAGTAACAAGAATGGAAGTGCATCGAAGTAAGACACAAATACATCACACTTACCTTTATAATCATCATTTAGAAACAAAGCAATCACGACCTTACCATTCCCTTGAACATTTTTTATGTATGAATCCTCCAGCCAATCCGCAATTCTATCGTGATATGGATCACAAAAGCATGAAAGAATGTGATTGAGTCCAAAAAAATTGTGAAAATTATGGGGACCTGACATAACCATCAGGAAAGACCGAAGTGCCCCATCCTCCTGAAATTTCTCTGTTTTCCCACGAATTTCTTCATATGGAGGATATGAAAAGAATGTGTCATGCTTACCTCCTTGATCTTTATTCACAAATAAGGTGGATATAGCCTTATCATTCTCTGAAAACTTTTTGTGATATGAATCCTCCAGCCAACCTTCAATCCTATCATAATATGTGCAATTTTTTGTTTTTGTTTTTGTAAGTGAGTGTGAATTCCTGTATTATTGTAAGAAGTTATGATACAAAAAAGATAAGGGGAATCCCTTGATCTGCCAAAATGGAAACCAGATCAGTGGTCCCAGAGTTACACTGTCTAAGATAGCAGGGGGAGGGCTGGGCTGCCACCATGGGAAACCAACCTAGTCCTCCGAAATCCAGTTTGAAAAACTACATCGTAACCAAAACCAGAGATATATAAACATAAAAGGTTAGCTCCTACACTGAGAAAAATTGACCAGGGCTGATCCTGCGCTGGTCCAGGTTGATGGGGTGCCTTTCATCTCCATCCTTTCTTGCCTCATTCTCCTTCTTCTGCTCCACCAGGTGCGTCTTTCTGATACAAGCTGGGGTTCCATTCCAGTCTGCTGGAGTAATGTCCATGTGGTGGACATAGCATTGGTAAAGGTGGAATTGGCCTGCCATTCGTTCCATTTTTTCCTTTTGGCTCCGTTGGTCCTCAACAAGTCTTTTTTCACTGGCCTCTAGGTTGGCGACTTAGAATTTCTGTAAGCACCTTCTTCTGGCCCCTGGTTTCCTCCCTGTTGGTCTCCTTCGGATCAACATTCATCTTGCCTATCAACATTTTTGTTCGCCATGCCTCCTCCACCGTTTTGTGGTAGAGGGTTGTTCTGGGTTGTGTGGCCTCTGGGTGCCTTATCCCACCCACTTCTTGAATTAGTTCTGTCCAGGCTTTGCCCTTGCGAGCGGTGTTGATTTCTCCCTCCCACCTTTTGATGGTCACTCTTCCCTTTGTATTGACCTGCGTGAGAAAGGTACCCTTTGCTTCTCTGGCCGCTTGCTCCATTCTTGTCATCCTTCGGATGCTTGTTGGAGGTTCTTTCCCCTGGAGGCATCTCTTACTTTGGGTTTTCTTCATTCGTACTATCTCGGCTTGCTTATGGTGGTTGTTTCTTTGGGTTCTTCTCATGTTCCTATTCACCCCTTCCTGGTAAGTAAGATGGCTTCTGTAATTGCTTCTCTCTGGTTTGTGGTTGTGCCTGTTATTTCTTCTTTTATGGGATCTTCCCGGTTGCTGCCTCATCTTGGAAAACATGGTTTGTTCATAAAGGTGTCCCTTCTGGTCCTTTTTCATTGTTTCAGAGTGTGTGTGCTTGATAGCCCTGCCGTAATCCCTATGCCAATGCTTTTCCCTACATGCTGTATGAAAATAATCCCCCCCTCGTATCGGTACTTGGGTGAGGTATACCCTTACTTGACCCTGGAAAACCCTTTCATCCTTTGCCCTTTGCCACCTGCTGGTTATATTTTCTACTTTCCCATAGACAACCCTTTCACTTCTTCCTATTGATAGGATTGTGGTGTCGTACCTCCTCTTGATGTGTGATCTGGATCTGCATTTTAACTCATGTTGGATTGGTGGGCTATCGGATTCTTCCTAGATCCTACGTGCCATTTAGTTATTCCTGCACCTCTAGTCTTGATGTGGTCATCTGTATTTCGACTATCGTCACAGTATTTTGCCGCTAGTTGGTTGCAGTCTGTTCGGAACTGCCCATGCGAGATGTTACTCCTGATAATGTTCAGTTCTGGTCCTTCCTTGTCAACCCCCTCGTTAGCAATTCTGTTCACCAGTCCATTTGTTGACCTCCGTACCCAGTGCAACTCCACTGTGATCCCCGTCTGTAAGTGCTCTTGAAGTTTTTGTAGGGAGTGTGCCAAGTTCCAGTGCCTCTGGATTTTGCCCACTCTGGTCCCATTTTGGAGTCTCCTCACTGTGTTGATAACCAACGTGGAATCTCCTTCCACTATGACATTTGTCATCCCTTCTCGGATTAGAATCTCTAGGACGTTCTCCAGGGCTCCGAATTTCGTAGTGTTTTTGGTTGCGTTTCCCAGAATCCTAGTGTACAACCGGGTGATATTTCCTTTATTGTCCCTGATTACTCCTCCCATTCCTGTTCATCCTGGGTTACCTTTCAACGCCCCATCGAAATTTAGCTTGAGGGAGCCTAAAGGTAGTGGTTTCCAGTTGTGCTCACCTGCTTGGGGTTGTGTTTGTTGTCTAACCTGGTTGGGGTTGCATCCATCTTTTAGGTGGAAGGCTTCTCGGATTCAGTAGTCCTAGTCTGTGAGTTTTTCTCTACTTGTCTGGCAGTTGTGTCTTTGTACCATTTCTCTTGCCATGAAGATTATTGTTTCCTTGATATTCCCTTCCGACCAGCTTTGGTTTCTGAAGATGAGCTGATTCCTTTCCTTCCATATTGCCCATAGGATCATTCCTGGGATGAGGGTCCAACAGAGATTCACCTCTTCATTTTTGTTGTAGTTCTCTTTCTATATATTGATAGTTGCAATGATGTTACCTCATATACTATTGGACTGTCAGAAGATACCTACCGCCGAGTCCCAAAGTTTTGCTGTGTAGGTGCATTCGTCAAGGAGATGGTTCATTGTTTCTTCCTTAGCTTGACAGAGGTGACACCTTGATGGACCTATGAATCCCCTTTTCCTTAAGTTTTCCCAAGTTAGAATTCAGTTGTGGAGTATTAACCATTGGAAAATATTTATTTTTGGCCAGTGGGGGTTGTTCCAAAGATTATCCCATTGTTGCATCGGGTCTTCTTGGTCCTAGTCCGCAATATAGTGTCGGACTTCTTTCAGATTGAATTCCCCGTCGTCTTTTTGTCCCCATCTCAGCTGGTCATCTCCTTCCATGACTGTTATTTTTCATCTTCCCAATTCCTCCTCCATTAATTTTACTGTTGTTGCATTTTGGTCTCTATTCTGTGGAGTGAGAGTGTCCCAGATTCTCCATTTTTTGCGATTTGTTTCCTGTTTCCAATATTGGTATACTTTGGTTTTGCCTTACACTGTCAGCTCTTGCTGGAGTTCCTCCCTGTCCGGGTTCTCCATTCTTAGTTCCTGTTGCCAAGAGTCCTCCCATAATTTGGCTGTTCCGCCACTCCTTACTTCCCAAAAGTTGTGTGTCTGAATCCAGACTTTGTTGCACCAGGCTAGGTTCTAGATGGATGAACCTTCCCTAGTGCCTCTGAAGCAGATTCTGTCCTGGTCGCCAATGTTCGGGACGTACTTTTCCTTCCACAGGTTTACCCATGGTGTAATATTTTATTTGACCCAACACCACCAAAGTTTCACCCCGTAGGCGTCATTGGTCACTTGCAGGTCTTATAGCCCCAAGCCTCCTTTTCTTTTTGGTTTACAGACCTTCTCCCAAGCCAGCAGGGCCCATTTTTTCTTTGTTTCCACATCTCGCCACTAGAAGTCCCTTTGGATGGTTCTTACTTTTTGTAGTATCCCCTGGGGGGTTGGGAAGACCGACATTATAAAGGAAGGGATTGCTTGCAAAACAGACTTGGTCAGAATAAGTCTTCCGGCTAGGTTGAGGGATCTGTACATCCAAATTTTTACCCGCTCCTGTAACTTGTTTATTATTCCTTCCTAGGTTGACATTTTGTAATCTTTTTCTGTCAGGGGAACGCCCAAGTACTTAGCTGGGAGTGCTTTTCATTCAAATTCCAGAATGTTGGCCAAATTCCTTTGGATTTCAGGGTTGGTATTGAAAAAGAAGATCCTTGACTTGGAATGGTTGATCTCTGCACCTAAGGCTTCCCCAAACTCTTCTAGGATTCGTTTGTAGGATTTAGCTTCCTTGACCGTTGGTATGCCATGAAGTAAGGTATCATCCAAGAACTGTTGGTGTGTGGAAATAGGGCAGTTTTCGTAGGGTTTGATACTTGTTATTTCCCCTATTGCAGTTGTGTTTTTTATGCTTCGACTGAGACCTTCCATCATCAGAATGAATAGGAAGGGGGACAACGGGTCTCCTTGTATGATGCCTCTCATGAGCTAGAAAGGTTTGGTAGGGGCTCCATTTATTAGTAGCGAGTAGGTTGTTATGGATACTAGGATGAAAATCCAACTGATCCAGTGCTGGGTGAAACCAAAGGCTTCAAAAATCTTGACCATATAGTGCCAGCTAATTTTTTCATAATCTTTTTCTAGGACCAGTTGTATTATCATTCCCCCTCTCTTCTGAAGCTTCAAGGTGTGGATTAGCTCATGGGTATGGATGATATTGTCCATTATTTGTCTTCCTTCCACAAAGCCTGCCTGTTCTTGTGAGATCAGTGTGGGTAGGAGGGTTTTCAGTCTATTTTCTATAACTTTGTAGATTATCTTATAAACCACATTGCACAGTGCTATAGGTTTGTAACAGTCAGGGGTTTTGGCTTCATTTTCTTTGGGAGTTACAATGATCATTGTAGCATTTAGCACTTTTAGGATGGAGGCTAACCTTCTAGACTCTTCTACTACCTTATTAACGTCATGTTTGACGATTTACCAACAGGATTTGAAGAACTCCACTGTGAAGACATCTGGACCCGGGGCTTTCCCATTGGGCATCTCCTGGAGTACTTGGTCAACTTCCTCCTCAACAATCAGTTTGTTTAGGTTGAAGTTTTGTTCCTCGGTGACCAGGCGGGGGATATGCTGGGTTATCCTTTGTATGGCCTTTGTTCTGTCTTGGTTGGGTTCCTGGGCTATTCCATGGAAGTGGTTTACCAGAGAAGTTTCAATCTCCTTATGTGATTCTCGCTTTATTCCATCCTAGTCCTTAATCTTTAGGATTTTGTTATGGGCTCTTCTGGCCATGGTTGTTCTGTGAAAAAACTTGGTGTTCCTCTCTCCTTCCCTTAGCCATCTGATACGTGACTTTTGATGCCAAAGTGTTTCTTTTTGTTGGCAATGATCCTCCCATTCTTGGGTCATCTGGATCTCCTCCTTTTTCCGTTCCTCCATATAGCCCTCCGAAATGCAGGTTTCCTGGAGTTTTTTCATTTTTTCTTCTATGTTGTTTTTCTCTTGGTTTATATTCCCAAAGGTGTCCTTGTTCCACTCCTTGAGCTTATATTTTATGTACTTTAGTTTCTTATAGAGTTGGAACATCCTTGTCCCTTTCTCTAGTTTCTCCTCCCACCACCACTGTTTTATTCTTTCCTTGAAAGTCGGGAGTTCAATCCAGAATTTATCAAATCTAAAGGGTTTGTTCTTTGGTGTGGTTTGGAAACCTTCTTCAAGTTTCACTGGCCAGTGATCAAATCCCCCCCAGGGAAGGATGTTGAAATCTAAGGTTAGCCCCTGCATAATGATTGACTCCGATACTAGGAATCTGTCGAGTCTTGTTGCTACCTGATACTGGTTCATTTGTTTATTGTTTTAGGTGAACTGTCCATTCTTAGTTTTGAGATCTACCATCTCCGCTGTGTCTATGAAATTTGAGAAATCTTCCGCATCCTGATCCAATATTCTTGTACCTCCTTTTTTCTCTGCAAGTGAAGTGATGATGTTGAATTCCCCTGCCAGGATCCATTGGAGGTTGGTGGATCAGGTTTTTAGGTCTTCTAAGTCTCATATCATTCCTCTCTTTTCCTTTGACACTTGGGGTCCATACACATTAGTGCAGAGAATCACCTCGGTGTTTCCAATGATTTACAGGTGAACCGTCAGGGTGTGCCTGGTTGCTTCGACTGCTATTAGGCTTAGGAGTTGTGGGTTACACAAAGTGAGAATACCTCCTACCATTTAGTGGCCTCCAATAGTCACCATCTTGTACTTGCACCATTGTTGTTTACTGATGGCCTCCATTCTGTCTATAGTGCATTTCGTCTCTTGAATGAAACATAGATCCAATTGTTCTTGCTTTAGTCTATTCCTAAGGATTGTTTGCTTCCTTGGGCTGTTTAGGCCACTTATATTCCACGTTATGAACTAGATTTAAACATGTGGGGGGGATTCGGGGAAGAGTTTCTTGATCTTACTTGAGTTTATCAGTAGCACTCCAAGCTCCTGTAGGGCTATGCTATTTGATTTCTTGCCTTTTTTCCTCCTCGTCTTCTTGGGTGAGAGCTGTGGTTGTCCCTCATCGAAAATTTACTCCTAGGTGTCCTATCTCCCTGTGTGTGCATTTTAGTCCTTTGGCTTTGGCTTCCTCCCTTAGGAGAAACAGGTACTGAATGCGGTCAAGTTGCTCTATTGGTACATTGTCTACTCCTTGCCTTTTCCATTGCTCCAGTATGTCCAGGAGATCTATCCCTTCCCTTTCCATGAGGTCTCTGAGATCAGGGTCTTCTGTTCCTACTTAGCTCGGGGTCATTTCCACATCTCCCTCGTGACATCTTGTTGCTTGGCTGGTCGGTGGGCTTGTTTGTTGCTTGTTCTCTCACTTCTTGAGCTTTTGTCAAATCCCTTTTGGCTTCTTCCCCTTTATTGGTTTTGTCCCTTCCTTCCATTTTATTTTGGGTCTCCAGGTTATTTCCCACTGGGTTTTTACCTTGCTTTTTATTTTCTCTGTTTCTTGGGTTTGGTTTTATAAACCCTTCCTCATCCTGCTGTGGTTTGGGGTTTTCCGCTTCTTGTTGTTTATTAAGAGGGAATTCTCTGATTAAGTGGCCATGTTCATGGCATGTTCTACATCTAAAGGGGATCTGTTCATAATCTATGTTTTGGATCCATTCCTCATCCCTGAATTCCAGACTTATGGCTTCTGGGAGTGCTGCAGACACATCCATCTCTATGCAGATTCTTGCGTAGGATGTATATTTCCCTTTGAGGGTGGCTTCTGAGGTCTTCACATATTTCCCCAGTTTGTTTCTTATTGCTTCAAAGGTAGAGGGAAACCAATAGTCTAAAGGTAAGGAATAAAATCTCAGCCAGACCGACACCTTTTTGAATGTCTCTTTCTCTGGGGAGAAATTTTCCTTCCATGGTTGCATGTACAGTCCTGCTGAGGCGTGGAAGTATGGACCTCCCTCAAAGACTCTATCCCTATCCTCCAGGTTCATGAATACTACTGTGAAGAATCCTTTTGAGCCCAAGTGGAGCTCCACTTCTCCATTTGGCTTCCAGTGATATTTAATCCAGTTTCTTAGTGTTCGTTCTGTGGGCCACAAACCTATAAAATTACAGATTAGCGCATGCGTCTTCATCTGGTCCCTGTAGAGTTGCATTTGTGGGTCCTCCAGCATCAGCTTGGGTATCATTGTTGTTTTGGGTTTGCATGGGTTGCGCCCTTTTGTCCCATTGGGTTTCGCTGTATCTTGCGCCTCACTCTGAGTTTCTCTAGTTTCTTCTCCCATGCACTCATTTTTGTCCTGGTTCCTTTTTTGACCTTTTCCTGGGTCTGATCTCGAGGTTCCTGTCACTGGTGCCTTGAAAACTACGCCTCTTGTCCCTTTCCCTCTGTCCACCACTACCTGTTTGTATGAGGGGTAACCCTTACCCCCCCCTTTGATGCTCATGCTGCTCTCTGATACGGTCATGACTACCAAAACCTAGCTTGTTGTTGCTCCAAACCCTAGCTTGTTGTTGCTCCAATCCCTAGCAAGATCCTTTTTCTCTACAACATATCATAATATGTGCAATTACCAACATAGGATTGTTCGAAATAAATCATAGTCAAAAAAGACTTTTGATGAGAATAGTGTACTAGATTGGCATGGAAAGAAACTTGCAAAAGAATCTCGGTGCTATTGGTAGGATTAAAATAGTGATAACCCATCATAGTTTTTAATTGAAAAAGAAGTGCCTCGTTCTCTTTATAATCCTCTTCATAATTAACTATTTGAGATGAACCACATGGAACAACCAATATTTTTGAATAGTCATCACTAGTAGTAGTATAATTTGGTTGATTATAATTTACGATCTCAAATAATTGATTATGGTAAATATAAGATCCTTCTTTAAACACAAATTGAGATGAATGAACATAAGACGCGATTTGAGACCCTTTTAAAGAATTTCAAAATTCCTCCACGGATGATTGATTAGAATAAGAAGTAATATGTTCATGGGTAGAAATATTCTCCTCTTTATCTTCTGCACGAAAATCACTATTAATTTGTACCTGATTATATAACGCAGAATTCAGCCCAAAGTGATCTGGAACACATGATTGCATAGCATAATGATAAAAAATATCAGGGTACAATGAATAATATGTAGAAGAATTAAGAATACAAAATGCATCTCTTGAAATGATAGGCATATGTGTTTCGAATTGTGGGTTTGCTTCCTCTTCTTTCTTTTTAAAAGAACATGAGATATTTTCCAAGACTAAATTATGTTCATCGTAAAAGGGTGAATGTGAGAGAAAATTACCAGAATTAGATGATTCATTACTCGTTCGACTAATGATGTCATGTCCCACTAATTTATCTTGAACTTGTTCACATAAGTCAAGGGAAGTTTTACTAACAATATGGTCACCAACTACACATTCCATCCCTTTTATTTTAGAAACAGTTGTAGCATCTTGGAGAGTTTGACAAATGTCTCCTTTTAAATTCAAGGTTCCTTCCTTAATAAAAGAATAATTATCAGGAGTGGCAATCACATATTGTAAAATATCATGCTGCTTCTGATCCAAAAAAATGAAAGAAGTCGACAAAAAGTGTGGTGTTTCTACAACTTCCAGACCATCCTGAAAAATCAAACTAACCTGAGATTGAGTATTAATGCTCAATTCAGATCGATTAATTAATTGATCTTGCTTGCTTGAGAGATAAATGAGATATCGAAACCATTCATCAATAAGAGGCATTTCTTTCAAAGGGAACCTAGTACAAACATGTACAATCTTAATTGCAAAATCTTCTAATGATTCATTATTTTCCTTCCTTAAGCAATTTAATTCTCCACCTAATTCATCATAATCAAAATTGTTAAAATCAGATAAAAACTCAATTACAAACCCAAACCAAGAATGAATAGAACTAGCTCAAAAGGATTCAAACCAACATCTAACCTGTCCTCGAAAAGTGAGGGCAAATAAACTGCATACAACATTAAGATCAGTGATATTATACTTTAAACACCTAGAACAAAATTTATAAAGATGATCTTGTGAAGTTGTATTCCCTTCACCATCAAAGGTGAGCTCTGACAAGGGAACAGTTGTCTTGTTGGGGATAACTGGTAATGAGAAATGGAAAGCATGTTCCAACATAGGGATTTGGGTAGGAGCCATGTGAAATTAAATATATTGAAATCGAGACTCCTCAAGGCCAGCTTGTCACTCTGGTCTACCTTCTAGTGCATTTCAAGATGACATAGAAGAACAATTGATAGATATGGAGTTATGACAGGCGAAGGGGTAAAACATTTAACCATTAAATTTGCCTCATGCCCTCCTTCTAGCACCATTTGTTGATGGGCAGAAGTGACCTCTCGTCAACTAGAAGGGAATATCTTAGTCTGAGGTCCTTAAAGCAAGACCCAAGTCGTTTAAATTGGCTATCTCTGATGGGTTTAATGATTGTGTTATCCAAAGAGAACACTAACTTAATGAAACTACAAATAAGTAAACCAAATGGGTAACTACTGATTAAACCATTTACTAGGTACACTAACATCTACTATACATATTGCCTAAATACAAAATTTACAAATATGCAACAACAAGATTTTTGAAAAATCTTGTGAAACTAAGAGTTTATCAAGAGGAACTAAATCTCACACGATTTCAAAATACTAAAAGAACTACTATTAATCTACAAAATACTGCTAATATGCTTCAATTTCAACATAACAAAAGCATGAATTTAATGGTAACAATTTTAGTTCATATGGCTAAAGCATTTAAACCATTACTGATAAGTTACATTCACTGCCATAAATGAATCAAAACAAACAAAATTTAACTAACCTATTATTGGCCGGCATTAAAAGGATGGCACTAGTTGCTATTTCTCCTACATAAAATTCGTCCAACAACCTACCTGTAAAGATAAATCTAAAGTCTACTTAAAACACAGAAAGAACAACTTCTTAAATCGATTCTTCATGCAGGTATATAAACTCATTCTGCGAAAAGGAAACAATTTCATTTAACAAAATGGGCCTTAGTATGCATAAACTATACAAATAAACTTGATATGCTATGACATATGCGATAAAATAATTTCTGTCACAAAGAATCATAAACGTTGGGATGAGAAACCATTAGATTAGAAACTGAATACAATGAATGCAATTGATGACAATATCAATGTGTTGATTAATCATACAAAAGCTAGATTTAATTAACACAATGCCATTACAAGAAGAACATGAAAGGTAACATTCTTGTCAGGGTCCTATAAATTATAGGAAATCTCATCATTCAATTTTTCATTTGTTGTTGTTCTCATGACGAAAGCACCCGACTCGATGGTTTCCTCTATGATGTTGTCTCTCCCTCCATCCTTCATTCATCATCCTGCTGCACCATTCATTCACTTCTGCGCCACTCACCCCCCTGTCGATTCATCTTATTGGCCACATGTCACCACCACTCATCCCTACATAAGATAATGGTAAATTAGCATAGGATAAACAATAATAAGGAATTAATTAC
>JZKD02S1673524.1:441524-454267 GCA_000966675.3 Picea glauca
TCTACACCATGCCGCGAGAACATGGTAGGTATCGCAGAGGGCCTACTTACTCCAAATTTTTAGTTAGTCAGGGGCATCTTTCCCATCCTTCTCCTCTCACCCGCTCCTCATCTAAATCTTCAGCTCCTCCCCCAATGGAAGATCCCACTTCTTTCTTACTAGCGCTTGTAGGAAATGGGGGGCCTATCTGAATTGAGGAGAAACCCCATATGGTTCCACCTCCATATTGCTAGCTCATGGTTTCCTTGCCTCCCTCACCAAACCCTCAAGCCTCGACTAGTATAGACATGGATGTTGATCCTCACAGAGAAATTCAGGACGAGCACTGGGATCTAGCTGTTATTGAAGAAGATCCTGCACATGATTCTCCTCAAACTCCTTAAGTTGCTCCAGATATCCAACCTCTAGGTGAGGCCCCTCCTCCGTCTGGCCTATTAGTGAACCAACTCTAGTTGGTATTTGACATGAGAAGGGATGTGGCCAAACTACTCTTTGGTTTGGAATTTCTCAACCAAAGTTTGGAAGTTTTCATGGATTCTCTCTCTGTCTCTTCCAATAGTCGATGCTACCCAGATTATCATCAACCTTATCCCTTCACTGCTCCATGGAACACTCCTCCTAGAAACGATGGAGCATCACAAACACACCAGGAATATGATTTCTCTTTTATGCATATTATCAGTTTTAGGTTTTTTTTAGATAAGATAGGTAGAAGACAATTTGGTTGGTAGGTCTCAGCTCTAGTTTTAATCTCTTTTAGCTCTTTATTTTTGAATTATGTAAGACAATGGTAGATGGCCCTAATGCTGGCCTAGTTTCCACACATGGTAGGCCATGCATTAGGGTCTATACATATGTATGATTTTGATATTATAAGGCAATACAAATCTTTTATTTATAATTTTTTTTTTAACCACATTAAATTTCAAACAAACAACACCCAAAGCTCACCAATATGCCATTGGTTTCCCATGCTGAATTAAAAAAATACATTAATGATGTTATGAAGGGATGGAAACAATAACATTAGTACATATTCTTTTCAAAATGGTATAAACATATCACACGTATCAGTACAGGACAGTGTAAAAAGATCCTCAAAGAGTCGAGACACGATACATATTTTCCAAGCCCAGTTGAAAATATCTTTTCAACAATGAGGGAAAAAGCAGAGTGAATGTCTCGGCAACTGCCAGGGAAAAAAAAGATAATTACTCTGAATGACCTCCAAATATAGCAACTATCTACCTGGTTATACATGTCCTGGGAGTGAGGCATATTTAATATGTATCAATCCCAATAGAATCACTTGTGTAATTTGAGAGAGTATTATGTAGTTCTGAAAAGCTCAAGGCATTGGTTTAAAACCTCAGACATCCTGGTCCTCCTTAAAGCCTAGAAGGACTTCACAACTATCTTTCCGAGTTGGCAAAGGCCCCAATTGCCTCAAAATAGCTTCATGTTCTTTCTTAGCAATAGTGCCCACCTGGGAAGCCTGGGCCATCATTATCAATAGAGAGTGTAACATATCCAACCCATTAAGTACCTTCTAAGGGATGGGGTGTCAATTTTTTTCTATTTTTCCAACTATTCATTTATTCAATTAGACTTCATAAATTGGTTATTCTCATCTATAGCTTCCTAATGATTATAACTATGCTCAAATCCGAGTTCTGGTTCAAAAGTTACATTGTTCTAAAAATTTTGGACCTTATTACCCTCACTTCTACCTTAGTGCCATGTGGCACCTTGGTACACGTGCTAGCCCATGTGGCACAAACGTGGCACCTTGACACATGTGCTAGCCCACGTGGTATGGATGTGGCACTTGCCACATACTTCTTTAGACCTATGCCTTGTTGGACCTCCTACAACGTTCTTTAGCTCTATCAGGATCCTCCCATTAGAGTGCTCCCACTTCGACTATTTTCACACTCTGATAACTGAGTTCTGATGGTATGCCCTTTGATAGATCGGATGGTCTAGGAGAACTGATGATGAATGAATTTGATTCACTTGGAGCTTCTAACGTCTGCAATTGATAATGCCCATCGCGCATAGTCTTTGTACTTAGCTGTGAACCCCACTATAATCGACGGTTTCCGTGCATTATGGATATCCTTGATTGAAGACCTAAATTAATCCTTAGAGTAATCCTATCAGAGTACTCCTTTCTCCAGCATTCCAACCCACTTCAACTAGCATCTTTCGATGGACGACTGAGATTTATCAACGATGAATCCGAGGGCTATGGTTTAGACACTTGTCCTGAGGTAAGCCTCCATTAGGATTCCACTCTCAATCTTCCCTTCCATTCTCAAGATGCCATGTTTCCTCCTTTGACACGATGACACTCCATGTCATCATGTCATCCCCGCTCCTAGTTTTATTTTAATGAGAACCTACATGGAATCTAGGTTGGCACCCAAAAAACACACCCCTATCAAATTATGCCACCTGGCTTGATGCATGGCACTCATACTACATCTCCTTTCACTTCCCCAAGTGCTATGACACTCTACCACGTTGTACAGTTTCCACTTAACACATGGACTATCCACGGGGACCAACGTGGCATACACATCATCCTTGAGGACTCGAATCATCCCTCCAGGTACTGACACCTATCCTATGTGCATTGGTGGGGTGAAATCATCCTCGCTAGTGTGACATCACCTTCCTTCTAGCTTTGTCCCAATGGACCACCTAGATCTATAGTGGATATTCTGCCTTGGCCCCTAGTCAATCTACAACCACAAGCACTTCTTGGAACCTTCCAATCAGAGTAACCTAACCAAGGCTACTTCGACGACCCCAACTTTGATGAACGATCAATATTATGTCTTGGTTTATCATTGATAAATGGCCACGATTGTCATTCGAACCTCTTCCATTGGAGTAGCTTTACCACCACTACTCTAACAACCTACCCCCAAATAATGGCTGAGATATCTCCAACTCTTAGATCAATGACTAAGGTTAACGACAAAGGTTTAAGGCCCATATCGCATGACAAACCCATGCTCAAATCACCGACCAATCAGTTATTGCCACGTGTTAACTCAATGACACGTAGACTGCCATGCTGACATCCTATGTAGGCATGATTTCATCCCACTCTTAGATTCCTATTCATGATGGATCATCATAGATCCGAAGGCTGAGATTTCTTCTCGGATGCTACCCAATCTACGGTCATGATTTCCGCTTGGAGTCTTCCCTTCAAAACTTTGTATTGCGGCCTATTCCGAATGATAGACTTTGAAGCCCTTTCAAAATAGATCCAACATCAGATATTTCTCCCCCAACTACTTCCCGATGGATCCAACGGTTGAAAACAACCTATATCCTCAACAATTCCTGGCACATGAGGACCTCGATTAACGGTCAAGATATTTTAATCCACCTCTGAGGAATCCAATGGTTGGCAAGGACCCTGATAAATGGCATGCTTTGGAGTGCAATGGACTCCGATCAATGACCAAGATTAACTCGTTGTGCCGAGATCAACGATTACGATTTCTACCAAGGAAAACATGGGTTTTGAAGTTTATTCAGTTCTAGACTTCAAGGAATTTGGTTTTCATTCTAATTTTTTCCAAAGATTATTTAGGCCATCCTTAGCCTATGCAACTCATCCAATCGGTCTAAGTATTTTTCCATCATCGCATAGGAGAAAAATGTGTCTAACGCACTGCCCAATATTGGATAAGGGAGGTTCCAGCCCAACTACTGAATTCCACTCAATTTTTGTTTTCCAATAGATAACTTTTCTTGTGAAAATAGATGGGTAATTACCCCACTTTATATACATATATGTTCATATATAAACATGGAGATGTATATACATGCATGTAATTTATAGTTTCTCAGTAAAAATAGCAACAAAGTATTCATTGCTAATTACAACTGTAATAACCCATAATAGGAAATATATCAATACAAACTCTATTCATTGCAAGGTGTAATTTCAGTGGAATCCATACCATGATGGATAATACCTATTCACAGTTCCTGTGCTAATGTATCAGTAGTATGCTGAAATATAAATAACACAACAATATATATCCAAGTATCATTACCATAGTCAATACCCTTGGTAAGAACACATAAATATTTGTATAAACTCTGTGTCCATACAAAATATACAGTTCTACGCATTTCTAGCAGCACATACACACAAGTATAGTTACCACAACAAATGCTATTGTCTATAACAAATAATTACCATTTATGAACAATTATGGCAGCAATTATTCAAGGATAATTACAACAGTGAAGACCCATGACAACAATAAAATAATTACAACTTTTGTGCCATTCTAACAAAAGATATATGGGAGCATAATTATATTAGCAATTACCCATAACTAGAGTACAAAATTACACAGATAGTAATTAAGTAAAATACTCAAATAAAGAACTTATCTTTATGGACGATCACCAACTGCATACATACCTTCGACTTTCCTCCTAGCTATAGACTCTGCTACCCACAAAATGACAACAAGTCACCTCTGAGCTCAGCTTAAACAAAGGGATTCCTATCCTAGACCGAGTCTACTAACAACAATAATACTCAGATTTAAGTGCCAACTCCAGTCTCCAAATTCCCCACATGCTTGTACCACCCAGAAAGTGTGCCCCATCGAGTGCCTCACTTCCCTTCCAGGATTTAGCATCAATCTAGACATGAAGTCTCTGAGCCCTATAGATATAATTGTCACCTTGGAAAATTAATTCCCAGTAGTTCTCTCACCTGGAGAGAATGCTTACGGGCTTGACAACCCACCTTTTTTGATAGCACTTCTACCACCTGGAGAGAAGGCTTACAGGCTTGAAAACCCGCCTCTTCAACTACCCATGGGCCTGACAACCTGCATCTTCAGTTACAATTCACCAGAAAATGCTCCCAAGCTATCCAAACACAAGTACGCTATGGATGACTCCTTGAACGTGAGTGTCCCCAAAATGGAAAAATGGAATCGTTGAATGATGGGGGAAATGCACTAAGCTTTCCCATTTTATTTGCATGTTCATGAGATTCCACTTTTCATCTCAAAAATTCCCTTTGAACCACTTGGTGATTCATCCCCTTCCTTTTGAAACTTAGGATAAATTGATGTATCCCATAAATTAATTTTTCTAGAAAATATTATTGAATATTCTCTTGGATTAAGCCCCCTAACCTAAGACTCTTATCCTCCTTTCCCATTGTAGTGGATTTTATCCCCCTTACTCTTTTTTGGGGATAATTTGCAGTAGTGGTGTAATTTATTAGTGTTCGAGTGATTACATAAAACACATGATAGGCCCACAAGCCTTTTAGCATATGGCTTCCCAACCTAATAGCCACACATACACTCTGGACTCAAAGTACATATACAAAGACACTGTATCCCCAAAATATCATGGCTCACTAGGCTATATGCCTGATTACAACTAGGGTCAACCTGCAGATATTATAGAGAGTTTTCAACACAAAGCCATCCTAGACATATAAGTAGGGAATACAATGAAACTAATATATAGTTGACAGAGAAAGAACTAATACCAATATATAGGATAGTTGATTGAGAAAGAAGTGGAATACTTCATTACATAAGGCATTGAAAGTTATTCTAGTAGGCATTGAAAGGTAAACCCTTATCTCTTCCCACTTAACGATTTGTTCATAAAAGCCAAGAAAATATGATAGCTAGACGAGACAAAGCGAGTGATGGTGCGCCCCCGATCACTATATATCTATTGATTGGTTATAAAAATCACAAGGTTCCAATCCTATTCGAGGAATAACATGCTTCACACATTAAATCCTACCTTGTAAGTGCATTTGACACCAGCTTTTGCTAATGCTCTTGGCATGCAATCTCACCATAAACAAGGAAGAGTGAGAATGGCAGTAGCAATAAAATCATTATCAACTCGAATTGAAGCTATGATCCCTGGGCCCTAGAGATCATCATCAGTAATCCCATAAAAAAATTTGAAAAGAAAAACAATGCAATATGATGCAGGTCTATAAAAATAATACTATGATATGTGTCATGTTTTAATAAGGCCCTAGAGCTCATCATCCACATTCCTGTAAACAAATTTAAAAAGAAAAACAATACAATATGTGGAAGGTCTATAAAAAAAATACACTACGATACATGTCATGTTTTAATAGGGAACAAATAGACGATGAAAGCCTATAAAGGAACCGTCCCTTGAAAACACCTTTGGTGTAATTAGCGTATCGACAATTTCAGACATAAAACAATTAGTGAATCAACAATTTTGGACATAATCCTTTTATAGATATTTCTTGTTTGATGAAATAATTGGTCTGAGGTGAATATACAATGCAACCCCTTAATGTGCAATCAAATTTTGCAATTTGTATATATTTAACAATTTTGGTGAAGTTTGGTGAAGTTTGGTGAAGATAAATGAAAGAAAAGTCAAAATTTAACAATTTTAATGAAGTTAATTTTTCAATTTTTATATACTTAACAATTTTGTTAATATAAATCAAAGAAAAGTCAAAATGTTGATAGTAGTTGACCTAATAGTTAAGAACATGTGTTTCCTTCTAGGAGGACGCAGGTTCAAATCCAAAAGGGGGTAGGGTATCTACACCTCCGTAGACTTTAGCAGTCAAATCGTTGCCAATAGGGGGTCATAATTATCATCATCATCATCATCATCATCCTCATATTATGTAAATATAAATTTCAAAGTTCTAATTTTTTTTTAATATATATTTTTAATTTCTTTTATCAAAAATATTTTCAAGCAAAATTTTGTCATATTACTTTATATTAATCTTTTCTTTTTTTCACTTACATATGGTTAATGACATTTGGATTACTCCTCATTCATATGGTATCTTTACAAGTTCAACAAATTAAATGCACTATTCAATGTTTGTTTGTGTAAGTGAATTAGTACTATCTATTGATATAGCGTTTGCACCTCCTATTTAATATCTCAAGCCCCTTATCTTGAATTCTTAAGGGCATAGAGGAATAATGATCAATGAATTCCATGTACTTCATATTTAAGTTATTGTTATGTGATTTGATTCCCATTCTATTGTGACTAATCATTCTTATAGGTAGGATCAAAATGCAATAAGTATTATCGAACCTTCCTCTCTTTTTGTTAAAAACTCTTAAAACTTCAATCACTAGTAATTTCACATGCATTTACACTTGCTCCGCTAGGATTTCTTCCCTTATTCATGTTGTAGTTTTTCGTGTCAGTCTCTGAGGAGAGTACAAGCTCCCCTTGTTCTCCTTCTAATGTCAATTTTTAGTATATTTCTCTTTAATCACAATATTATAGTAGCATTCATACTCTTTACATAGTTTTAGTTAAAAAGGAAAAGTTTACCTCCTCAATATGTTCCTAAAGATTTGTGAAAAGGATAAAAGGGCCACTAGGATTAAAGTTCACATCTAAAGATCCTTCTAAGAAAATTCAAAGTTCAACAACAACTCTCAAAAGGTTTTGTTTTCTAATAGATCCTCCTCTACACAAAGAGTTATACCTTCCAAAACAAGTGAAGGAAAAGATGTATGGATTATAAGAGGTGTAGGAATCACTTCAAAATCATGAAATGTTTTAGCCTCTACAAAAACCACTTATCAAAACCTTCTTCAGATTAAAATCCCTTCCGACAAAATTCTTCTTGCCTCCAATGTCTATTTATAACTTCACACCCTACTAAGTTTCATTTTAAGATGACCTTGTTTTAGATAGCCCAGGGAAAACCAAAATTCATAATTGATGAACTTTAGGCTACCACAACATGCATGTCCTTCATGGACACAATTTATAGTTTTCTCAACCAATGACTAATTTTTACTTTAAAGCTATAGCAAATTCATTTCCCTAAAATACAAGCAAAGGAGCCACCTTTTCCTCTAAAGCAAACTAGATTTGGGATAGTTTAAATGGGAAGAGAAGATATGAGTACCTCTTATAATATTATGGCCACTATCAATCCCAACTAGATCAAACAATATATTTTTTACCTTTGGTATATCCTAACTATCATGTTTTCCTTGACTTTTGACAAGCTATATTGGTAAGGCTTAGAGTAGAAGTTGTCCTTTTTTTTTTCAAGGTTTAAACTGGCTAGAAGTTAAGCCCTTGGGTGGAGTCAAAGTGGGTGGATTCAAAGTGGACATCACACTAAAAGGAAAATTCGTTGGCCAAAAGGTAGTCATCCTCAACTAGAATCTTTATTATAACCCTTTATTGGAGAATCTTTAACTATGTTGCATATATGTAGTGCTATTTATCACTGAAAAATTGGTTCTAACATGCACTTATGCTAACTCTACTATAATTTCTTCTCTTGTTTGTTTTTTGGTTCTCATGTCAACCTCTAGGGAGAGCACAACCTTCCCTCATTCTCCTTCTAAGGACAATTTTCACCTACTTCCTTTAATTGTCCTTTAATAACCTCACACCCTATTAAGTTTGACTTTAGGATCGACTCAGTGTATGAAATTTAGTCTACCACAACACACATCTCCCTTGTGAACATTATTCATATATTTCTCAACCAATAACTATTTTTTTCTTTAAGGCTATGGGAAGTCCATTGTCCCAATCTACAAGCAAAGGACCCACCTTTTCCTTTAACCCAAACTTGCTTTGAAATAGTCTAGATAGGAAGAGAATACATGCCCTTATTATCTTATGGCCATTGTTAATGTCATCTTGATCAAACAAGATATTGTTGACCTTCAATATATTCTAAATATCATGTTTGTCCTGAATTTTCAGAGGCTTATAATAGAAGTTGTCCTTTTTATTTGTTAAAATTTCAATTAGTCAAAAGCCAAACCCTTAGGAAAATTTGAAGAGGACATCACACTAACAAGAAAAATCACTAGAGAAAAGGTAGTCATCCTCAACAACCAATTAGAAACAAAGAATCCTAGTGTGCGTGTAGCAGATGCTAACAACACTAAAATTTATATTCCATTGTAGAGGAAAAATGATTTTCTAAGGTGCTATTAGTCCATAGGAAAATTCAAACTTGCGAGTTACAATTCCTTAGGGAAAAAAGCAAGAGAAGCATCATTCAAGTTGCAATTGTCTATCAATGCAGTGGAATAGAGAGAACCTTACTTATTCTTGTAGGCAAGAAGAGCATTATCAACTGAGACTATAAAGGATTCTTGCAGGAAGAATTGTTAAAGCTCAGTCAATATTTGGCTAATGTTGTCCTATTATTTCTCAAAAGAAGATTATGTGAGTTTTGGAAAATGGTGTTGCAACAATGGATTGCAACAATAGATTGTGTAATATGCAAGTGATATTTGTTTTAGGTTTTCCAAATATCCATTCTAGGATATGTTCATAGAATCATGGTTTGTTTACATGATAGTGAGCACTACGAGATAGTTGGTCTAACAAGAAAATTGTCTTGACAAAATTCGCTGCAAGTACCGCAGAAAGGTTGAAATGGCACCATAAAAATCTTTTTTTCTTTTAAGATTCCATCAATCTGTATATGCATATAAATTGTATGAATAATGCATGTGAGGAAAGTTGTAGAAACTAATGGTAGAAAGAAATTTTCAACATGAATGAGGATCGATGTTGAAAGGAAGCAGTTTTACTTGAACAATGTTGGCAATGAAGAATTGTAATTTATTTTTGTTGCATTGACATTTAGTAGGTCAATACAAATTAACTAGCAATGTGTAGGCTTTTTGTTTCCTTATGACCATTTCACACAATGTTCTTGAACAAGAACATGAGAGTTTTGTTGCAAACATGGTTAGGTCTACCATTGATGCTTAAATCTACCATAATATCCTAATACTATGATATGAAAGGTTTTCAACAAGCTAAATCATGAAAGTTTTTCAATGAGCTAAATCACCCTATTATGTTGCCTTGTCTAGATATGATTTCAACTGTAAAATTCATAAATAAATTTATCTTAAAGTAATTTTGTATAAAAACATAGGGGTAGAATTTTAAAACAGCCATTTCATAGATTAACCTCGAATATTTGGAGTTTAAAAACTACAAAGAATTATTTTACATCTAAGTGAAGCGTAAAATTTTAAAAGAACCATTTGATACATAAACCTCTTATTTTCTTACTTTAACCAAGTCTCAATAACAAAAAAGTGACTATTAGCTAATTTTCATATTGACAAACATGGCAAACCAAGTGAATGTAAAAGCCTTTATTTTCAAAAAGTTGAAATGATTAAAGGACAAGACCGTGACAAATGCCAAACAAATATCTATAAATATTTCGATGAAGTCCCCTTTGTTTTTGGCGTGATAAATGTGTAGTGAATCATGATTTGTGGATTTCAATGAAGAAAAGTATGTTGCTCGAACATGTGAAATAAATTTTCTCAGTTGAAGCTTTATTTTTCAGAAATTCGAATGCTTGAAATAAATTTTCCCAAATAGAACTTTATTTTTGAGAAATTTTAGCATTTGAAATAAATATGAGAAAACAATCTCTATTATGGAGACTACGAGTCGAGTCCCTGGGAAAGGCCAATGGTTGTAGTGTTCAGAGACAAGATCAAAACAATCGTTTATTATCCTCCATGAGTAGCACAACCTTCGAAGGTCATATATAAACAAAGATAAAAGAAATAAGAAAATTCAAGAGCACAAGAAATTTAACATGGGAAAGAATAAACCAATCAACAACATCAAACTAGCGAATAGAATCCCAATCCAAGAACAAAACCATGCAAGCCCGCTGGCCCTGTATCTTGAATAAGTTGCTTTGCTATGATGGCCACATGAAAACCAAATTTCTTGTCTTTGTGACATTTTCAACAAAGATACATTGTGCCAGTGTAGATTATGTCACAAAAATATGGGATTAGTAGGGTTGCATTAGTTTTCTAGTATAGTGGATGAAATTTGTTTTGGCATAAAGTTTCCTTTAGGTAATTGACTCTTTGCATGGGATTTTTATGGGGGTCGCAAGGTTAAGTTGGGGTTCTTTGGTTGTTGTGGAGGTTGTCTTTTCTCTAGTTGTGGTGGAACATCATTGCTGGTTTTTATTTGGAGGGTGGTTGTTGGCCGGTGTTGTGCATAGTTCTAGCAGTGTGGCTCACCCTGTGGAGGTATCTTATAGCTTGGGTAAGTTACTATGGTATGATGTCCACATGCAAAACAATTTTTTGTATGTGCATATACAAACATACATACATATGTGTGTGTGCGCGTGTATGTACATACGTATGTCTGTTTGTATGTATGTATTATATATACATATACATACTTACATAGTACACACACAGACATACATGTGTGCGTGTGTAAATTTTTTCTTGCTTTAAAAAAATACAAAAAAATGATATAAAACAATTTAATCAACCTTTGGACAATGCGAGTTCGAAATCACCCAATACATACTACATTCTAAACATCCAAATATTACAGTTATATCCTTCACCAAATTATGGGGAAAAAAGGAAATTTAATTAGTCTTTAGACAATGGTGATTCAAAACCACTGAGCATATTGACTACATTCACATGCATTTGAATGTCCAAACGATATAATGCTTTCAAGCCCTTATATACAAAATTATAGAATTTTGAAACTTCGCAAAGAGTTCACTCTCCATGGACAAAAATTCTTCTTCATTTGTACATTGGTGTTATGGCAAGCATTTTATTTTTGTAGGGATTTATTCAATAGTTTTGTTGCAAATTGGTGGGTGCAAGCTAATGATGGTCTCTCACGACACGTTAGTGACAATGCAAACATGGAAAAACAACAATCTATTAACTTGGAGGGATTATTCGATGTACTTTTACAATGAATTTGGATATGGTGTAAAAATATGAAATGTAGGAAATTAAATTAACTTTTTTAATATATAATTTTTATTTGTATAAATTGTGAAAAACTATGTGAAATTTGAGTTTTTCTAACAATGGTATGTTACTTTTCAAGAAAAATATAAGCTATACATCTCCATTAGTGCAGGTGTTGAGTACCTTAATGATGGAATTTCCTTAAGAAAATTTGTATGGTTGTAGAAGAACCCATTGTTCTAGTGCAATGTATTTTTTCAAAATTTATAATATTAATTTTACATTTTTTTTTTTTTAATTATGAATGTCAAGATATCCTTGAAATTACAATGTCTTCCATTAGTGCATGCTACAAAGGTCTTAACATTATCAAATATTTATTTATTTATTTTTAGATTGTAGATCTTAGTCTCTTCTAGTGTGATGTATAACTTATTTTATTATGGTTAAGATAATAAAAAGTTACAACACAAAAAAAGGAGGTATGTATTTTTAGATTATGATATATGTCAAGACAAAAGTAGATTAAAAATAGTAAACAATATTAATTATTATTTTTTTAATATATTTGGAATCTACATAGTCGACTCTATATATGTCTATAGTTTCATTGACAATAGATTTGTGTATCCTATAAAAAAACAATGTCAAAAATAGAGATATAGAGAGGTATTCATAAAAATGAAGGTTTTTATGTATTTGCAGACCAACCCACTAGGTTTTTCATTCTAAGCCTAAATCTGAGGCAACCAACTCAACAAGCACGTACGCTAGAGTTTTCACTCCCACCCAAAAAAAATTGAAATGAGAATAACACACGTGCACTTTAGGAATGCACATGCATTCCTAAAGCACATGCATGTTATTAGGAACATGAATGCGGGCACATTCCTGTTAACAAAATTAAATCTCTCTCTCTCTCTCTCTCTA
>JZKD02S1673524.1:475674-495786 GCA_000966675.3 Picea glauca
TGATTTGGAAATTGTTGATAGCATGGATGTAGCAATGAGTTTCTTGGGCAATGTGGTGATGAATAAAATTATGGGTGCTTCCACTATCAACCAGAATGATGACCTTCCGATGCTTTATGTACCCGATTAACTTGAGGGTTTGGGGAGCGGAGAAGCCAGTGAGAGCATTGAGGGAAATGATGGGATCGAATTCGGGAGGCTCTGAGGGAGGGGTTATGTTAGTGATTTCAGGTGACTCAGACACAAGGGGAGTTTCAAAATCCTCTTCCAAAATATCCTCAGAGATGGCCATAAAAATCTTTTGTTCCTTACACTTGTGGCCCAGGAAATATTTGTCATCACAATTATAACAAAGGCCTTTGAGTTGACGTTCAACCATTTCAACCCTGGTTAATTTTTGGATCTTTAATGGGGTGGAGGGAGTAGTGGGAGTGACAGGTTTAGGGCGAGGGATAAAGGAGGGTTTCCTGTTTTGAGAGGATACAACCTGTTGTGCTTCTTTGGCTCGTTTAGTAGCCTCCTCTCAACTCGAGGGTCAAGCCATGAGGACATGGGCACGACTCTCCTCCTTGAGGCCACTGATAAAACACTCACGAAAGAAAGCATCAGTCATGCCTTCTGTTAAAAAATCCAGGTGCTCAAAGGTAGCTATGAAGTCTTCTACTGTGCCTGATTGTTTCAACTTTGTCAAACGACCCAAATGGTTGGTGTCTATGTCGAAGCGTTCATAAAGCTCAGTCACAAATTGGGTCCAAGCAATATACCCTTGACGGGAAGTTTTTCTCCATTGCCACCATTGCCAACGTTCTTGATCTAGATGGATAACACCATACCAGAGTTTGGCCAAGTCATCTGTAATGTTGTATAAAGAGAAATAATGTTCCATTTGGGTTACCCAACTAGTGGGGTCTGAGCCATCAAATTTGGTCACATCCACCCACGGAAGGTGTAGGTCATGTTGAAAGTGATGGGATTGAAAGGTATGGGAATGGGAGGAATGTTCACCTTCAGTCTTTGTAGGTGCTTCAGAGAAATGGTCATCTGTAGGCATATTCAGTTTGGTGCAGAGTGAGGCAAAGATAGATTCAAGCTGGGTGGTCAGTTCTTGTTTGACTTCCTCCATTAAGGAATGCATGGTTGTATTTATGGTAGCATTGATGGATCGTTATAACCATAAATTGCACCACACATGCTTACCTGGAATCAGGCCAACTCATATCCCTTTTTTTCCAAAGCACTACTAAACAACTCTTTGAAAAACCTCTTTTATAAAGGCCCACGTGCCCTAATCCATTACTGCATGCGTGTACACACTGGCTGACCCAAAATAGCCCACGTGGACCGACAAAAGCATGAAAAAAGGAAAGTTGCTGACGAAGAAAAAAAGCTATGGGTGAGTTAAATGAAACTCCTGACCATGCATGGCCGAGGGTTCGTCCAAATACCTAGCTTCTTATAGCCTATAAAAGAAGGGGTAGGGGTCCCATTTGGAAGGGGGAAAAATATAGCAAAGAAACTCTGCCCATTTACATATTCCCATTGTCCCAACCCTTTAGCCTTTCCTTGTGCCAAAGAAGATTCAAAGCAAAGCAATTGGAGGACAGAAGAAGAGGAGCCCAGGATCAGGTTCGAGGAGCAGTGGCCAATCTCAACTTTTGTAAGTTGACTCATTCAAAGTAATAAAGAAAATGCTTTTCCTGTCCCAATTCATGAACTTTTTATAGTTTGATTAGTACATGTTTTGGATTTCTAACCCGTTAGTATATAAGTAGTATGAAAGCATAGTTTTTTCTTGTCTTGGATGCAGGTCAACTTTGGAAGGAGTATTGCGAACAAGTAATCAAGTACAATGGAGGATCGACATCAAACACCGGGAATAAGGTAGGTTGATCTTTCCATGCATTTACTAAGAAAAGGGGATTTAAATCTAGGGATGAAGGTAGAAAGTAATTTCTCTTTGGTCATATCTGCATGCAAAGTCTGAACTCTATTTACTAGTCTGTAGGGAGATTTTCCCAACAAAAGAATTGGTGACCGTACTAGGGAGTACTCTCTAGGGTTCCTGGAATTTTATTTACTTTTTGGGTAGTTTTAAAGACTAGTTTTTCTTGCCTGTTTTTTTTTTTTTAATTTCTGTAAGGTCTGGGCTAACAGAGAGTCTGGTTTTCCATACCAGCTTTCTCTAATTTGCTTGACTGTGTTTTTCGAAACCCACAGAGGTACACATGCCTACATAAGGTCTGCACGCATGTGCTTGCACCCTAATCTCTTACAGCCCGTGTGTGAACGCTAGCTGAAGAGGTAGCAATAACGTGTAGAGTTCAGATAACTTCAAAGGTAGTCATCCTCTTCCCTGTCAGAATCACACATTCTCAGGAGGTTTTCTGGCATTCTATGTGAGTCTTGGTTACCAACATTCCTATCTCAGATTGTTTTTGCCTTATCATTTTTTCCTTACATTATTTGTTTTTCTGTCAAAAAGAGTGTCCAAGCCTTCAAGGGATCCTGATTATCAATATCAGTGGTCTCTTCCTGGTTTGGTCTGTTTGTTTTCATTTTTTCTCAAAATTTAGATATACACACGGCCTGTACAAGGTCAGCCCGCATGTACACGCCCTCTATCTCTATCCAGCGTGCATTCGCACACATACTGTTTGAGTAACAGTCACGTGCTTGTGCAGGATACTTTTTGTTGAGGGTAAGGAAACCATCCTTTCCTTTGATAAGAATTATACCTCTCAGGTGTTTGAATCTCTGTTTGAGCAGTCAGTAGCTTAGGATTAATCTTACCCTTAGCCTACTTTTTCTCAGTTAAAAAAAAAGTTGTCATAAAAATAAAAGAATTTTTAAGGTTTTTAGACAAGTGTGAGAGTCATTGTTTAAAAAAAAAAAATTGCTAGTGTGTGATTTTTGACCTGATTCTTTGCGATCTATGATTAGGCCAGAATTGTTTTTCTTGGTTTTTGCTTGTCGATATTTTTCCTTTCTTGCTTTACTAGCATTTAAATAAATAAATAAAATCTCTTTTCATTTTCTTGTTTGGTTGAAGAGTGTGTTTCTGCATTATTAGCCAGGGAAAAGTCGTTTATTTCATAAGTTTTTGCAGTTCACTTAGATCATAAGTAGCTCGTAGTAGAGTGAAATTTCTTTGAGTTTGTTGTCCAAAATCTTAGAAAAGTTAAAAAAAAAAAAAATTTGAAAAGTTGTTGAAATTTTGCATTAAGTAAAAGTTTTGTTTCCATCTTTTTTTATTCATTCATTGCTTTCGTCTTTTTCACATCATCAGTTTCACCTTCATACCCCTTGATGTAAGACAAATCCATAAAATTAACGCTAAATTTAAAATCTACTAGACTTTTATGTTTGTAGGGTTCACCAACTAGTTCATGATTAGGGCCTTGGATTAGGTTGGAGAGGAAACTCTTGAAGGCCATTTAAAATCAATCATTGGAGTCTGAGTTAGGGAGTGTCTAAGTCCAGTGTCATGAAAGTTATCCAGAAACCCCCTCTAACACATGGGATAAACACGAGGTCATGTGCGAAAAGGTAGCAGAGATAACCCCTCCAAAGCCGGACCAATCGTAGTGGAGAACACATATAGAGGGCTTGTTTTGGGATTTCGTTGTTTGCATTTGCCACGGGTATTTGTGGGTCTCGAATTCATTCGAGGTCCTCAGTTGTCTTTCAGATCATTTTCTCTCGATACCCTTGACAGGTTTCGGGCTCAATACCCTACTCATTGTGGTCTACCCGACTTTCGACTGTACCTGCCTGGTGATTGTCCGCGCGCTGGCAACCTAGTTGCCAGTCTTTTTAGGGACATACACAGGTGACTGCGGGGGTATACCATGGTACCTAGGACAGACATCAGGGCACGCTTTGCAGAGTATACCTAGAGGGTGCTTCCATGTTCGAGTTGCACTTACACTGGTAAGTTGCTCTAGTGTTGGTTGTTGTAACTGTTCTTCCAATTGATTTAGTGTTTGCATGTCTTACCTTCTAGGAACTTCTTTTAGTGTGTGTTACTTTTGAATGTTTAGAATACTTTAGAGTGTCTTGGATCTTCTCACACAATGGAGGATCCTGAGCTCCTCCGGTCACGAAGGCTTCTTGGCCTGCCTTCAGTTACACTGGAGCCACCCCCGCCACCTTTAAGGCGAAAGCTAGACCAACAAGGGTCTTTTAAAGAGACCGGGTTACAAACCATTGTGCCCAACCAACTCCTGGAGGAACTGACCATTTTGGACCTTGAAGCAACCACTCTTGGCCTGTTTGAAACCCCAACCACTAATTTCTTGGCACCTTTCATTGTACCAATTCAATTTTACGAGCACCAAACAATGTCGCACATAACAATGGAAACAAATGTTGTTACTCCTTCTGGGAATTCTTCAATTCCCACTATGGTTGTCACCACAAGAGAGCTTTCATCTCCTAACCCACCGTCATTAGTCTAAGCCACCATGGTCTCGACCGCAACTACTTCGCACAGTGGTCCGATCCCATCTTTGGCGGCGGCCACAACCCCTTTCACACCCAGTGCGATAGGCCCTCCGTTCTCATACAGGATGCCTAGTTTGGGTACAAGTCCTGTACTTTCCTACTCCACTTTACAGACTTTGGGTCTGGGGGTAGGGAGCTCTAGCGCTCCTCTTCAAGGTCACATGGGTGGCACTTCTGCTCCTTTTAATTCTTTCCCTTACGGAGGAGGTCATATCCCTTCTTCGTCCCCTTCACTTGGTGGCTCGCACCAGCAATCCACCGGGCAACCTACACACAATAGTTTATTTGGAGCAGGGAGTCAAGGACCACCTTCCCATAGTATGCCAGTAGGTTCGACACTGTTTTCTTTGAACGAAACGTTTGGTAACAACACCTTCTCGTTAGCCACTTTCTTGACTGGGGGCAACCCTATTTTTGGACAATCTACTCATATGTAGGGTACTATTCCTGCACAAGGGGAAAACCTAGGAGGACCTTGGAATTAAGGGCAGGGATCCATTCCCTCATCTGAAATGTCGATCTGGGGCAATTCTTTCCACAATCAATGGAACCCCGGATAAACTACTATGCATATTCCCACGGGACTGGCATGGGGTAATCCTTCCCAAAGTCCTTCGAATATAATGCATGCCCAACAATCTATGTCCTATTTGAGAAATCAGTCGATGATGTCTCCACATATGAAAAATCCATACGCTGGCCAGGGCCATGGTTTCTACCAGAATCCGGGCCAACAGCCAAACTTTTCCTGGAAACCTGGTACCAATCAAACTCCAAGCCCCCTTTTCCCAGGTTATCAGCAACAACCTAAACTACCGTTCCTGGTGACTTTACACTTGCCAGATTTGACAAGGTTGTTGAATGACCCTATTTTTCACAATCCGCTTTGGCCTCTAATGCCAACAAAGTTTCCTTCGAACATTCCAAAGTTCGAAGCCATGTCTAATGAAGATCCAGGAGATCATGTGACTACCTTCCATCTTTGGTTCTCATCTAACTCATTGAAAGATGACTCCGTACAGTTGCGATTGTTTCAATGTACTCTCATTGGGAGTGCCGCGAAATGGTACATTGAGATCGATCGCTCAAGATACTCTTCTTTTGGAAAACTGGCGATGGCTTTCCTGAACCATTTCCAGTTACCTGTGAGATATGATGCTGGCATAGAGCTGCTCACCAATTTCGAACAGACAACAACGAACCATATCTCTGATCACATCTGAGAATGGAGATGCCAGAAGAGTTTAATCAAGGTACCAGTCCCACCAGCATTCCTACTTGAGTGGTTCCTTAAGTCTTTGGTCCCACAGTTATCCAAAGACATCGCGACGTCCATATTTTTCTCTAAAGAAGATGCCATCATGAGGGCTCAACAGTTTGAGCTCATCTATTCTCAGTCTGGTTTATTATACAACATTTTTCCATATGCGCCACATTCAATACTGGATAAAACTAAATAGAGAGCTGGACCACATGCCGATGGTATTGATGGTTCAACACAAACAAATCCCATTGAGAAACTGATGCAACAATTGCAACATTTGTTGATACAACACACATCAGCCAGCCAAACTACTGCTTTGGATGCTCCCCCTACCAAAACGTCGAATGTACAAACAATGCAATCGACTAATCCAAAGGCCACCCAGTAGCCTGAAGGAAAGAAAAAACAACAAAATAAGGGTAAGGGGGATAAGAAACCCACTGATAATGCTGATGGGGACAACAATGAGAGATGGAAGGCGAGGTATCCATGCAACTTGTGCATGGAATACCACCTGACCCAACTATGTCCTCGACTTGCAGAAGCCCAAAAGTTTTTGACGCAGCAACAGCCTGCTGTGTTGACCAATCCATTTCAACATGGGAAAAATCTAACCCAAGCCTCTGCAAGCACAGAAGGGGGTAACCAAGAACCCCCTCCACCTGCGAACAACCCCGCATCTGCAAACGTATATATGGTGAAGGGTGATGCTTTTATATTGACTAGAGTGCATGACTATAGTAAACCAAGCACTTCTGAGAAGGGTAAAGAAGCTAAACTCTCATCTCTTCCTCTACAGATTGAGAAGATGTTGGGTGAAACAATGACATGCATTCCCAAAGGTGCATTCAAAAAATCTTCTCATAACCCAAACGCAAGGGCCACCCAAAACTACCCTGTGGTGGAAGATTTATCACAAACCCCTTGTGCGATGTCTGCTTTGGAGGTCCTCCAAAGCTGCCCTTCTCAGAGGAAAGCCTTGTTAACCGCTTTAGGATCTACCAAGACTTGTAATTCGGGTACAATCATGTTGGATACAACCGACTTAACACCTTGTCTGCCTTACCACGTAGCATTTCAGATAGTAGTGACTTATCCCATGAAAAGTTTTACTCAGAATATTTTCTACACAGTGGTCGACAAGGGTGCCTCGACATGCGTTATGTCGTTGGCATGTTGGAAGGCCATTGGCCAACCTATTTTGTCACCATCACCTACTCTCCTCACTGCTTTCGATGGTTGTTCATTCTGATCACATGGCATTGTTCCTTCTTTCCTCATGCAGTTAGGAGGGAAGACCGTGTGTGTCGAAGTAGAAGTAGTCGATGCTCCCATCGAATATAACCTCTTGCTAGGAAGGAGTTGGACTTATGCTATGCAAGCTGTGGTTGCTACAATTTTTAGGGTCTTGTTGTTTCCACACAAGGGTCGGATAGTGACCATCGATTAATTGTCTTTCTCCAGACCTGACCCTTCTTTGGGGGAATCCACAATCTCGATGATTGATAATCCTCAACCAAGTGTCGTTAACGTAGGAGTTGGTTTGTGCCCATCCTTGATGGGTACCTTCGATTACCCACCCCCTCACGGCGACATTAAATTTATATCCGATCACCATAAGGTTGAGATTTTTCAAGTTTCGTCGTTCTGCATGACTTACTTCGAGGATCCATGGATACTTCCTTCCCCATCGGCCATGATGGATGAGATAGGGTACCCGGGCATGTCCATTCCCTTGTCTGCCACTGAAGTAGCATACTCTTTAGTCCAGCAAGCTTCAGCCAACCCTGATCTGACTCCTGCACAGGAGTTAGATCCACTTCTAGAGCCTATTTGGGCTCATGGTTCTCTCACTAACATTGATTCATTAGACTTATTCTTTCCCTCTGACGAAGCATTAATCGAAGCAATAACTAGTCTAGACAAACCTTGGGAAGATCTTCATCACAGATCATATTTCCTCCTAGAGTTAAGCCAAATCGAAGTAGGAGAATTCACCATGACTATGACTGGAGATAGGTCTTGTCATACTAATCCCTTAGCTACACACAAGATCTATGCTGAGGGTAATATGGAAACTATTTCTAAAATGATACCTATCAATATCTCCAGAACCCCTGGTGTCATAGACAATGTTTTCGTCGGAGCATACATCTCCCCTGAGGAGATGCCAGGCATCGACCCACAAAGAGTCTATCATGAGCTATCTTTGTTGTTTTTCAAGCTCACTTTGAGATCCGAAAGCAATATCCGGCGAGACTGCATTTATGCTTTTCGATCTTGTCCAGATTAACTGAGAAAAGTAACCATTATGGAGTCTTCTTTAAGCCCTTTTTAGACTCCTTAAAGATGAAAATATTTCCGAGTGACCTTGTTTCTTCACACTTGTTCAATTGGTCCAGAAGAATGTTCCTTAAACGGGTTTTCTTTTAAACCCTTTTTAGACCCTCTAAACATGAAAAGATTGTCGAGCAATCTTGTGGCCTTTCATGCTCGTTAAACTGAAATTTGAAGTCACATCTGTCCGACGGTAGTTTACCCCTTTTTTGGTCTAGACGGTCAACTTTACGAACAAAGGTATACTCTATGGAACTTCTGTTCTTTAGAAGAGTACTCTCAGGTATAATTTTATTCCTTTTTCAAGCCTGAGGAACTAAAATTACGAAAAATAAACCCCCACGGAGTCCATAGTTAATCTCTTTTCAGACTCCCTAAAATTGAAAATATCACCGAGTGACCTTATTCTTTCACACTCGTTAAATTGGTCCAAAAGAATATTTCTGATGGAGTCCATAGTTAAGCTTTTTTCAGACTCCTTAAAAATGAAAAAATGGTCGAGTGATCTTGTCTTTATCACACTCATTAAAATGGTTTTGAATAGACGTCTTGTTGGTGCTAGCTTACCCCTTTTTCGAACCGAATAGACTATCTTCGAAAAAGGTACCCCAATGGAGTCTCCTTTTATGTTTTTTCAGACTATCTAAACATGAAAAACCACTGATCTTACCTTCTCTGGGCTCATTAAACTTACATCGAAGGATGTTACCATTGTGTGTTTTATTAACTGCATTTGCATACCTTATACGCCAGCCTTGTAACAATTTGCTTCGGCGTCTTAACACCTTTGGCCCTTGGAGGATTTTTCCCGAGTATCATTATACTAGAACATCAGTCTTGTCCTTGCACCTTGAACTTGTATGTTTGCAACACTCGTTCCTCCTTTGTAACATAATATTCCTTTATTCTTTTTCCACAATTATTGAAAAGAACAAAAAAATCAAAAATACCCCAAAAAGAGGAAGGGAAAAGTATTTTATTTATTGGCAGCATAATGAGTCACCCTTGGATAAAGCACATCTGTCTATTTGTTCATCACACTATGGGATGTAGTACGACCTTAGGAAGCTTTTTCTCGCTATATAGAGTTGTGTCCTCCATCATTTGGTTATCCTTCCAAACATATGGAGAGTTTGCGTTGCCTCCTGCTTCGTAGACTTATGACTAACATACATGCTTCCTGAGTCTCATCATTTTTCATGCTATTATCCAAGGGAAGTTTGTCACCAAGCCTAAGTCAGCCCCTCTACAATATGTCTCTTGTCCTCATACCCGGCCATCCTGAACATCCAATCAAGTCCTTGTTCAAAATCACTGAAGCCTTCAGTCTGATCATCAAGATTATCAAGTCCATGAACAACAAGCTGTCGAAGACCTCTGGGTAGTGCAGTCGTACACTCATATTACACTCCTACTCGATTTTTGAATATTTTGAAGTTTTTGCTCGAGCTCTGAAGATCTCATCTCTAGCCATCAGGCTGAATCAACTTCTGGAAGATGGATACTCTATATGTATATGTTTCTGATTTTGAGATGTAGCTCCGCTGTGTATTGTTCACAGCTACTCTTTATAGTTATTTGACATGGATCTACGGTGTATTTGATTGGTAGCCATGATTCTATTTTATCCCGAGCATGGGTATGCCCGCCTCGGTGAGACATTTGTTATTTTGCAGACGACACCTCCCGGTTCCTGATCCTTGGGCTCAATCATTCAGCACATCAGTAAATATTGGTAATGTATTTCGGCCATCAGATGCTCTTCTAACCTCACACATTAGGGGGCATCTGTTATAACCCTAAATTGCATGACACGTGCTTACTTGGCATCAGGCCAACTCATATCCCTTCTTTGCCAAAGCAATGTTGAACAACTCTTTGAAAATCCTCTTTTATAAAGGCCCACATTCCCTAATCCATTATTGCACGCGTGTACACACTGGTTGACCCAAAACAACCCGTGTGGACCGACAAAAGAATGAAAAAAGGAAAGTTGCTGGTGGAGCACAAAATCTATGGGTGAGTTAACTAAAACTCTCGGCCATGCATGGCCGAGGGTTCATCCAAATACCTAGCTCCTTCTAGCCTATAAAAGAAGGGGTAGGGGTCCCATTTGGAAGGGGGGAAAATATAGCAAAGAAACTCTACTCATTTACATATTCTCATTGTCCCAACCCTTTAGCCTTTCCTTGTGCCAAAGGAGATTCAAGGCAAAGCAGTGGGAGGACAGAAGAAGAGGAGCCCAGGATCAGGTTTGAGGAGCGGTGGCCGGTCTCAACTTTTGTAAGTTGACTCATTCAAAGTAATAAAGAAAATGCTTTTCCCATCCCAATTCATGAACTTTTTATAGTTTGATTAGTACATGTTTTGGATTTCTAACCCATTAGTATATACGTAGTATGCATGCATAGTTGTTGCTTGTCTTGGATGCAGGTCATCTTTGGAAGGAGTATTGCAAACAAGTAATCAAGTACAATGGAGGATCGACATCAAACGCCAGGAACGAGGTAGGTTGATATTTCCATGAATTTACTAAGAAAAGGGGATTTAAATCTAGGGATGAAGGTAGAAAGTAATTTCTCTTCGGTCATATCTGCATGCAAAGTCTGAACTCTATTTGCTAGTCCGTAGGGAGATTTTCGCAACAACATGGATGAATCCATGGAGGCAACAGTAGCACTGAGTTGGTTCACTTCTTTTTGGGTTTCGAGGAAACTAGATTGCAAGGTGTTGAAGTGAGTTTCCAGGTCTTGGCTACGGGTATTGGCCATGAGGATGGGTGAACTGAAAAGGGGCGAGCGCGGTCAAAGATTTTGCTAAAAAATTATATGGATGAATGTGATGAGGGAGAAGATATGAATCCAATGGAATAGGTCTCAATTAATGGTGAAAAATTTTCCAGACTTTTTTTTTTTTTTTTACACCTATGGATTTATACTCCGGTCTGAAGAATATTGTACTGATGAAATACCCAAATGCTTAATCAGAAAGAAAGGCGTATTTACTTGGCAACCTGAACACAGTTGCATGACAAAAGATATTGTTTGTTTTAATTTTTTTTTGTTTCTGTTCCCCAAGGGTTAGGTATTCAAGGGTTCTACAGACAAGGGTTTTCCCTGTGCTATAACTCTCTGATATATGTGCAGGGTCCAACAGTAGTACTCGACCCAATATCTCAGGGCACTAACTAAGGAGGATAGACCATACCCTTAGCCATACTACCCGACTACCCAGGTACTAGAGAGTATCTTCCCGAGTGTTGTTCTCGGTGACACTATAGTAGTCCGGTGGCCGATAGGTTTATCTAAAGAGGGCTTCAGGAAATCTAAGCCAATCCGTACACAGGTGTTGTCTGATGTGCTACCACTTGAAGGGGTACCAACAGGGGTTACAAGGGTGGCCAACAGATGTGTTCTTAAGAACCACTTGTGTTTCCTACGTGTATGAATCCCTCAACTGTGGGTTTATGCACGTAACGACAGATCTCTATGGCTTAAAGACGTTGGAATACGTCTCTACCCTGAAAAAAATTCCCACAATTTCTGCCAAGGAAATTGCTCTGATACCACTTGCAATATACCAGATATAAAAAGTATGAAGAATAGAAATGAAATGCTAGAAATGGCAGAATAATAGTAATGTAACCAGCATAATATTCACAATAACACAAAAATGATATGAGAACAACAACAGAAATAACACTTTGATTCAGAAAGCAATGTTCACAGGCCTCTTCGAGGGGGCAACCTACAATCGAGCAATGCTTTGTTACAATAATATTCAAGCTAGGGTTTTCATACCCTCGACCCTTATTTATACTAATTATGTCCATCAAGAGAAACATCTAGAGGAAGATCCTTCTAGAAGCGGAAGCTTCTATTAGGTCTTCTTACATCAACTTTATTCTATTTTATTGAAAGGCATTATTAATATTGACCTTTATTACATTCGAATATATTGATCTACCTATGTGCGGGTTAGGAGCCTAGCACACAGGTTGAAGGAATCAGATTTGAAGAGACATTTTCCCCGGTTTCCAGAATGGAAGCAATCCGATTGCTTATAGCTTATGCATGCTCCAAAATATTAAAGTGTATTATATGGACGTAAAATCAGATTTTCTAAATGGGGAACTTGAAGAAGAAGTCTACATTGAACAACCAGAAGGATTTTAGTTATCAGAGAATGCACAGTATGTGTGTAAATTAAAGAAGGTCTTCTATGGTCTAAAACAGGATCCTAAAGGATGGTACTCTAGATTGGATAAATATCTACAACATGCAGGGTTCAAAAAAGGAAGTGCAGACAACAACCTCTACATCAAGGTAAGTTAAGATAGTATTTTATTAATTGAAGTTTATGTTGATGATATTATTTTTGGTAGTGACGATGATAGGTTAAGACAGAAATTTGCAAAGGATATGCATAATGAATTTGAAATGTCATTACTTGGAGAACTATCCTTCTTTTTGAGACTTCAGATACGTCAAAGGAACCAAGGAATTTTTATTTCTCAAACCAAGTATATCAGAGAAATGCTAAAGAGGTTCATAATGGAAGATTGCAAACTAGTTATCACTCCCATGCAAACCAGTTGCAAGTTGAGCAAAGATGATGATTCAAAGTCTACAGATCAGAGGCAATATAGGTCAATAATTAGCAACCTACTATATCTAACAACATCCAGACCATATGTAATGCATGCAGTTGGATAGGTGGCATGATTTCAAGCAACACCAAAGGAATCACATGTATTAGCAGTGAAGATGATTTTCAGATATCTCAAAGGAACATAAGAGTTTGGATTATGGTATCCAAAAGGAAAGGATCTATCACTTATTTCCTACACAGATGCAGATTGGTTAGGTTGTATTGATGACCGATGAAGCACCAGTGGAGAAACGTTCTACTTAGGTGAGTGTTTAGTATCACGGCTAAGTAAGAAACAATCATTGGTATCTTTATCTACAACTGAGGCAGAGTATGTTGCAGCAACAACATGTTGTACACGGGTTATTTGGATGAAAAAAACTCTGACAGATATATATGTTGAGTATGATGAGCCCATTCCAATCTATTGTGATAATACAAGCGCCATCAGTATCTCAAAGAACCCGGTGATGCACTCCAAGACAAATCACATTCTAATCAAGTATCACTCTCTATGGGAATAGGTTGCAGAGAAGAACATCAAAGTTGAATATGTGAGCACAAAAGAACAAGTGGTAGACATCTTTACAAAACCACTTCCACAGGAAGCCTTTGAGTATCTTCGCCATAGACTCAGATTAATTTCTACTCCAAAATGAATGCTTTTGAATGGTTATCTTATATGTCTTATATTTATACGAGGAAGCACCATAAAGAGGACAATTCAAGTCGGGAGATTAGTTTCGGGAAGACTTCAGTCAGGGGGAGTATCCCTAAGAACAGTTCAATTAGGGGGAGCAAACCCAAATGAAAATATATCTTTGCCATTGATGACAAAGGGGGAGAGATTTATCAGATGCAGAACACAGAGGCATGGTTCCAGGAGGAGCGATGGTCACAGGGGGAGCATCAGTGATATGGCTTCAGTATTGCATGACATGACTTCAATATTGCATTAGAGTGTTTCCATCAATGCCAACGGGGGAGATTGTTGATTAATTGGGTTGGTTTTCATTGATGTCAACCCTTGAAGAAAATTCCGGTAGCGAATTCCAGTAACACAAAGGTTTGGGTAATGGACCCAAGTTTGTTTGATGAATAATGGTATGAGTTTTGATATACTTGTAGGTAATAATATTCTATATGGATAGTACACGTCATGCCATTTCCGATGGCATGTGGAATGTCACATAACTCCTCACGGTTAGAGAGTTATGGCCATGTGAAGTTGGAGAACCCTCATGAGTCATCTAGAAGCCCTAAAAGGTCAAAGTAGTCAAAGTGTTTGCAATGAAGAAATTATTTAAATAATAAAGTGAAGTGATGAGTGTACTATAAGTCAAAGAGGATGAAAAATAAATTATTTAAATAATAAAGTTAATGGAGAACTCCCTAAAATAAGGAAAGTGGTTTAAGAGATTTTAGAAGGTAAATAATAAAGTGAAGTGATGAATGTACTATAAGTCAAAGTGGATACAAAATAAATTATTTAAATAATAAAGTTAATGGAGAAATTACTAAGTGGACAAGTGGTTAGAAGTTGGTTAACCCTAAAATAAGGAAAGCGGGTTAAGATGGTTAAAAGGTAACCCCTTGAGGAAGCTACATGAACGTATAAATAAGAGGCAAGGCTCTCTCATTTGAAACACACTTGAATATCATCGAATATCTATTTTTGTGAAAGGTTATTTGGGCAGGTATTATTGATAGAGAAAAATTGCAGCAGGAAAAGTGCGACAAAAAAAGTGTCGCAGGAAAAGTGCAACAGAAAAATCACGACAGAAAAATTGCAGCAGGAAAAGTGTGGCAGGAAAAGTGCAACAGAAAAATCATAGTCTTGGAAGACTCCTTTCTCCCATCTGACCCTGAAGGTTGAATTCCTTTAGACAACTAACTCTCCTTCTAATCCTGCTAGCTTCCCCTAAAGTCCAAATTCTCACTGTTCTTTAGTATAGGCTTTCCTGTTAGCCTATATAAACTGCTCTCCTTAACTCCTAGAACCAGTCTTGTGTCTAATCTAGGTCCACTAGGTCAGAGAAGTGCCTTTCCCTCCTAGAAAAAAACTTCGAACCCCATTTTATCAATTGATGAGAATGAGAGCATGTTGCACCTAAGTTTTGGTACCCAAAGCAAATTTTGAACTCACAACACCCGACCTGACTCCATCATAAATGGTACACTTCTAACTCCTTTCATTGCATGCTAACTTTGATCACCAATCCTCACATGTAGATAGGAATCCCATTCAGTCAAGGTCTCAAACACTTCTCATGTCCCTGTCATATTCCTGGTAGCCCCACTATCCAAGAACCAAGCACCCTCACAAATGGTGCTCTATAAAAGGTGGGAGACATGAATAAATTCATCCTCAAACTTATTAGCTAGCTCTTCCTCCCCGAACATGGCTGGAGCATCCATCTCAACTTGCTTCCCTTTCTCGCCCTTTTTCTTATTCAGAGACTGGATAACATGATTACCAAATTCATTGCATGTATAAAAACTCACTTCAATTAAGTATTTCATCCCTTTTCTCTTATTTATCTGACTGGAAAGAGCATTGTCCTCACTATTCTTGTGCTGAAGATCTTCATCTCGAAGTTTTTTCTGAATGAATTCATCCCACAACTTGTTCAAATCTGGGAGCTTCTCACGTGATGTAACTCCTTTGATGAATGACTTCCATTGCTATGAGAATCCCTTAAGTGCCATCCTCACCAACTCTATGTCTGCTATGTCTTCCCCTATGGCTATAAGATCATCACAGACTTACTGAATCTTGGTGATATATGGTCACATTTTCTGAAGTGGTCATCCTAATCTCCTTGAGCTTCTCTCTCATCACCATCTTTCAGTTTTCGTTCTTGTTTTGAAATAAAATTTCCAGAGCCTCCCACATGTACCGTGATGTGGTATTTCTAGTTAGGCGAGGTATCAAATGATCCTTCACCCCATCAAGAATTATCAACCTGGAATTTTCATCTAACTTGTTATACTTGGCCAATTCTATTGCATCAATTGGCTTAGTGATCAGGGTGTCAACAAATTCTCATAGATCATTCACCAATAGCACTAACTTGGTTCTTTCCTTCCATGAGCTATAGTTGGATATCCCATCCAATTGATCTTCAATTCTCAATTCGGAAACCATATTTTCTATTGGAATTTTACCCAGAAGTCCAAGATACTTAGCTTTCAAATCCACTACAACTCCTTTTCATGGTTGTTACTTGTGTAAATCTAAGATCCAATTGCCTTTTAAAAGCCTCAAATCTGATACCATGTTAGTTTTTGAACACACCTTAGGTCTGGTCTAGGTTCACAATAGTACACACAAAAATCACACAATCTTAATTATGAACATAAACACACTAAGATGTCCAAAAACTTAGCATAGCGGACAATAAAACCAACAATTTAATCATACATAGTACACACAATTTTTCATTAAATCATTGCTCATAATTTGGGTTTGTGTATGGGCCTTGTGGTTATTTGATGGGGTTTTGTACCCATTGAAATATTAAACAAGGTTAATTTGTTGTTGAGTTTGTGGAGAGGATGCCTAAGATTATTTAGGGGCTTCTAACTCAACTTAAGAGTTGTATAAAAGGAGAACTTTGCGAGAGAGAAACATACAATAAGTGAAACTGGCATTTCACTCTGAAGTTGTGAGTGGATCTAAGGTCGTGTAGGGATGAGGCATGGAGAATTGTGTAGACCTGAATCAAGGGAAGCATGGTACTCTTGGGTTGAGTCGGAAGTTTTCTTTGTAGCAAGTAGCTTGGATAGGAGGGGCAAGTAGGGCCTAGACCCAGCTAGCAAAAGACATAAAATCTTTAGAGTTTTTAGGGTTGTTACAACTACATGGAGTGATTCGGGCGGATCTCCACACATGGAAGGAACTTTTCTTTGTTCACCAAATTGAGTTTAAAGTGGTGATAAAGTGGTGAAAGGGTGAACTTAAGCGTTTATGAGTTTTATTTTCTCATGCATTTTATTAATGCTCTGTGAGAAAAAGGTCTCATGCATTTCTTTTATGATTTTATGAGATGGTCATGCCTTTAATTATGCTTTATGAGGTTTTGGAAGAACTCATACATTATTATTCACTTTTGATGTAAAATGATTAATACTTGCGAGGGAAATTAGACTCACGTATTTATCATTAAATTATAATTTTGGAAATTGGTTTTTATGTGAGAAACCACCTCACACCAATTTGCCATTATTCTCAATTATAGGTTGAGAGAATCAAGGGATTAGTTGAAGAGTCTTTGGGTGGTTTTGAGACTTTCTCCATTATGTGCTTGAAGATAGTTTGAGATCCTACTTTTATGGATCTTGTTTTTCCTCTTTTGTAATTAGATCCTATTATTGTGGATTTATGAATTATTACTCTTTTTTAAGAGTGAGTGAGGAAACACTATATAATTCCTTATGTGAGCCATATTCAGGTAAGGGGAGAAGAATAATGAGGAATTAATGATGGGAGTTAGAGAGCCATAGTGCTACTACTCCTAAATATTGAGAGACTTATTCAAGGAATTATACTTCTTGATGTATGGAGAGATATGAGTGTGAGTAGTCTTCTTGAATCCTCATTGAAGGAGAAGGCATCTCTTATGTAATAACTTATGAGAGGTCCCAACATATTTTGAAGAAGGAATGAAAGCAATCCATATTCCAATTGAAGTGGGTCCGGAGACATAGCCCAGGAGGGGCGAACTCCATTACCAACATCGGTTGTCTCTCTCTTGTATTTTCATATGCTTATTCCATTTTGAGTTCATGCATGTTATGTATTATTGTTTAAAATCATGGTTAATAATGGACTCATATGCCCTTTAATCCTTATGCAAATAATTCGTCAGAAAACAATTCTTTCCTAATGACCAAGTTTACGTGTTGGGCATGTAGTTTGTTGGAAACCCGTTACTTGTATATGAAATGAGCATGGAAAAGGATAATAATGTTCTTGCAGGTAGTTCGAGTGCCTCGAACAAGATTATTGGTGCAACACATATTTTGCACAATGAATTGATGGAAACCAAGGGAATTTTTGGGCATTTATTATGTTGCACATTTTGTAGTGAGGTTTTTAGAACCATCGTGTCTTCCACTAAGTGCTTATACTTTGCATTTTGACTTGGTCATGTGCACTATTTATAGTGGGTTTTGGAGACCATAGAAGTCTAGCTTTTATGTAAATGTGATTATGAAGAAATGTAAATGTTTATGTAGACACTCTTAAGTAAGTAAGAGTGAGAGAAATTTTATTTTGTGCCTAAGCCTTAATTGGCTTCTTTGTAATTGTCATTGTAATAAGTTGAATGAGGTGATTTGCATAAGACATTTTGGCATTCATTGTAAACTTGACCAATGAGTATGATTATAAAATATTGGCAAGTAAGACACTCTAAAGATTGTAATACATGTATCATCAACTATAGGTTGCAAATTTATGTAGATATGGGCTTCAACATTTCAGCTCCGAAAAAAAGAGGCGAAGGAGACAAGGGTGTGCCTTTTTCCAAACATTTGCTTTGCAACAATTGTAGGTGTTGGCTTTGAATTCTGATTCCGAAGTACGTGGGTGAAGGAGTCTTGAAGGAATGTGCCTTTTAAAGACATTTGCATATAGATACAGTTGATACTTTTGGAGACCAAAAGGTTCTTTTGTGGGGAGGCGTGATCTGGGTGGATCTCCACACATAAAAGGAAATTTGCTTTGTTCACCAAGTTGAGTTGAAATTGGTGACGAAGTGGTGAAAGGGTGAACTTATGTGTTTATGAGTTTTATTTTCTCATCCATATTATTAATGCTTTGTGAGAAAAAGGTCTCATGCATTTATTTTATGCTTTTTTGAGATGCTCATGCATTTAATTATGATTTATGAGATTTTGGAAAAACTCATACATTATTATTCACTTTTGATATAAAATGATTAATACTTGCGAGGGAAATTAGACTCACATATTTATCATTAAATTATAATTTTGGAAATTGGTTTTTATGTGAGAAACAACCTCACACCAATTTGCCATTATTCTCAATTATAGGTTGAAAGAATCAAGGGCTTGGTTGAAGAGTCTTTGGGTGGTTTTGAGACTTTTCCCATTATGTGCTTGAAGATAGTTTGAGATCCTACTTTTATGGATCTTGTTTTTCCTCTTTTATAATTAGATCCTATTATTGTGGATCTAGGAATTAATTCTTTTTTTAAGAGCGAGTGAGGAAAAACTACATAATTCCTTATGTGAGCCATATTTAGGGAAGGGGAGAAGAGTAATGAGAAATTAATGAGGGGAGTTAGAGAGCCATAGTGCTACTACTCCTAAATATCGAGAGACTTATTCATGTAAGGAATTATCCTTCTTGATGTATGGAGAGATATGTGTGTGACTAGTCTTATTGAATACTCATTGAAGGAGAATGCATGTCTTATGTAATCACTTATGAGAAGGTCCCAACATCTTTTGAAGAAGGAATTAAAGAAATCCATATTCCAATTGAAGCAGGTCTGAAGACGTAGCCCAGGAGGGGTGAAATCCATTACCAACATCGGTTGTTGCTCTCTTGTCTTTTCATATGCTTATTCCATTTTGAGTTCATGTGTGTTATTTATTATTGTTTAAAAGCATGGTTAATAATGGACTCATATGCCCTTTAATCCTTATGCAAATAATTCATCAGAAAATGATTCTCGATTGAAAACTTGTGTAGAGTAAGTAATCACCCGTTTTCAGATCATGGAGAGATGAATGTTACAATTGTAGGGAAAGGAGGCTTGACTTGCAAGAAGGATCCTAGACGCTGAGGTTAGGAGGATTGAACTACAAGGAGAATCCTAGTCACTAAGGTTAGGAGGCTTGGCCTGCAAGGAGAAGACCAACTACAGATTTTAGGATATCCCTTGAGGGTTGTTACAATCAACAATAGAGTTTTGGGGCACCTTTTGAGGGATGATTCAATACAAGTTTGGGGCAACCTTTGAGGGATGATTCAGTAGAGTTTTACGACAACCTTTGAGGGTCGATTCAACAAATTTTTAGGGTAGGATTTGAAGGGTGATTCTCTCTGTACCTCTCTCTCCCTATATCTATTTAGCTCCCTGTCTCCCCCCATCCCTCTCTCTCACTTTATCCCTCTCCCTCTCTCTATCTACCCCTCTTCTCTCTCTACCCACTCTCTCTCTCCCTTTTGATCACTCAATCTCTCCCCCCCTTTGAACTTGTTTCCATCTCTTTCTCTCTCTCTCTCTTTCTCTATCCCCTACTCCCCCCTCTCTCTCTCCTACAATTACCCCTCTCTCCCACTCACTCTCTCTTTCTATCTCCCTCTCTCTCCCTCTAAACCT
>JZKD02S1673524.1:521993-546745 GCA_000966675.3 Picea glauca
AAAAACAAATAATGATCTCTTATGGATTTCCCAACACGTATTTTTGAACATTGTGGCCATATCCATGCTACCTAGTTTTTTTGGCAAACAAATAGATGCCTTGTCCAACATAAATACATACATATTACTTGCAGCAATTCATATCCTAACATTCATACTGCATTCCCTAATGGACATATTTGTAATTAAGGCCGTAAAGAATATAATGGACATGGATTCTCCAAAAAGAATAATATGGAATCTAGGGACTAACCAAAGTCTATATTCTTTGTCGTTTGTACAAAGAATTTTTTGTAGCCTCAACCCCTCTCCCARTTATCATTCTATGCTATGATAGGGAGGGACCAACAATGCCTCTTCTTCTATGTTTTGAACATTATTCCATACACGATAGTAGAAGGAACAACCAATAACATCTTAAAAATTAACATGTAAATTCATAATCARGGACTTTATTGTAAGGTTGCAAGTTGCACATACATGGGGTTGCTTATAGCATAATGGTTATCTTGTAGTGTCTCTTCCTCTAGTTTACAAATAAGTAGAGGCAAAAATAAGCACATAAGTGAGAAAAGTCATTAAGATAACTTAAAATGCTATAAATAGAAGATATATTGGCTTCAAAACATTTTGAAACATAATTGGACCTTGAAAGGTTAGTGGAACATACTAAGCCGCAACACACTATCCAAAAAAAACACTTTACTTTCCTTTTACAACATATCCACCTTTTATTGTCTTCGATGTTCCCTTCCCCTACTTCAGGGGTATGCTAGTTTAATGTTGAGTGAAAGAAAATCGATGACATGCGATTTTATATACACCTTAAAGTTTAGATTTAAATTTGACGATGGAAAGAAAATTGACACCATTTGAAACTTTCAAATTTTACGTTGCACAAAAAAATAGACACCATTTGAAATTGCGTAGACTTTAGAAATTCAAATTTGACATAGTAGGGAAAGTTGACACCATTGAATTTATATAGACATTAGATATTCAAATTTGTTTAGAGTAAATAGTTAAATTTTAGAAGTCATATTTGATGATATTTTTTTTTAAATATATTTTTGGTTCATGTTATATCTATGATTACTTATTTTGACTTATACAACTCTTTAATTAAACCTCGAATCTATAAGGTAATGTTATAATCTTTTCATCGGTTTAATTCTTACCACAAATATGTGCATGGTTTTTATGTCCAAGTTTAAGTTTGTTCATTCTTAACTTGTTTAAAAAGTCCTTAAATGTAAAATGAAATTTTGTTTGTATTAAACTAATATTAATTTTTTTTATTACGATTAATGTAAGTATAAGGTTGAATTTTTGGTTTGACGGAAAATTTGAGGATGGTAGGCCATGCTAAATTCTAGTTGTGTTTCCAAGCATGTAAACAATCCTTTCCAGAAATTCAAAGTGAACTTAGCATCTATGTTCGAGATTATGGTTTTGGGAAAACCATGCAATCTAAAAATTTCTTTCATGAAAACATTAGAAATTTCTATAGATTTAAAAGTAGATTTTATAGGAATAAAATGAGCTGCCTTGCTCAAATTATCCACTACAACCATGATTGCATCATGTTGTTTGGATGACTTAGGTAGACTTGTGATAAAATCCATGGAAATCACCTCCCATTTCCACTCTAGAATTTGTAAGGGATGCAATAGTCCAGTAGGATGTCGATCCTCAACTTTCACATGTTGTCACTCTAAGCACTCCGCAATATATTGGGAAATGTCTTACTTCATTCTCTGCCAATAGTACAATTGTCTAACTGTTGTCACCGTTTTATGGTAACCACGGTGACATACATATGGTCTCCTATGGAATTCATCCAAAATCAAGTGCCTCAAATCCACTGAATTAGGTACATACAATCGATTGTTATACAACAATAGGCTATCATCCCCAATCTGATATTCTTCATACCTCTTTTCTATAGGTTCTTGTTGTAACCTTTCTTTCACTTTATTGAAGAACTCATATTCCTGCAAGAGGGTTTTAATCCTTTGTTGAATGTCAGAATCTCCTACACTTGTCGTTGCCAAGTGCATTGTCTGAACACCTCGGTTGAGGGTGTCTGCTACTTTGTTCTCTTTTTCTTTTATGTGTTTGATTTTGAAATTGAACTCACTGATCAACACCATCCACTGGGCCTTCCTAGAATTCCACCTCGACTAGTCAAATAAATACTTCAGACCGCAATGATCATTCATGAGGATAAATCTCCTCTCGAGTAGGTAGTTCTCCACATATTCAATGCATGTACAATCATTGTAAGCTATATGTCATGGGTAACATACCTTTGTTCATGTTCATTTAATTTCTATGACTCGTAACAAATCACTTGTCCTTCTTGCATCAAAACTCCATCAAGTCCTTCTTTGCAAGCATCTGTACAAACCAAGAAATCCTTTTATGGATCTGCAATCCTTAGAACAAGTACATCGGTTAATATATGCTCCAACTGCTGGAATCTAGATTCACACTCTAGCAACCAGACAAACTTCTTTCCTTTTCTTTGAAATGAAGTGATAAGATTACCAATCTTGCCAATCCCATGGAGGATCTCACTTCTATCACATTTCCGATGGTTAGGCCAATCCATGATCTCCTTGAAATTTTTGGGGTCTACTACCACTCCTTTAGCTGAGATTACATGGCCTAGATATTGAATTTCCTTCTTATATAAATCACACTTGCTAAACTTTTCATACAATTGGTGTTCTCTTAACACCTTCAACACCATTCTAAGGTGTTCTTCATGCTCCTATCAGTTCTTGGAATACACCAAAATGTCATCCACAAACACTAAGACAAAATTATATAAATACTTATTGATCACACTATTCATCAAACACATGAATGTAGATGGTGATTTCGTAAGTCCAAAGGGTACCAAAACAAACTCATAGTGCCCATACCTCATCCTAAAGGTTTTCTTGTGGATGTCCTCATCCTTGATTCTGACTTGGTGATATCCTGGCCTCAAATCTATCTTTGAGAATATTGCAGCTCCCCTGAGCTGATAAAAAATGTCATATATCCTAGGAAAAGGGTGTTTGTTCTTAATGGTCATCTTGTTCAACTATCTGTAATCAATACACAATCTCAATATACCATCCTTCTTCCTTACAAATAGGGTTGGTGCTCCCCATGGGGATACACATGGCTTTATGTAACCTTTATCTAACATTTCCTTTAGTTGCACCTCCAACTCTATCATCTCTAATGCGCTCATCCTGTAAGGAACTCTCGATGTTGGTACTTCCCCTTCCCCATACACCATATCTATTGAAAAATCAAGAACTCTTTTCAGATGTAATACAGGAAATTCTTTTGGAAATACATCTCTGAAATCCCATAGCATTGGGTGATATTCAACTTTCACCTCCTTTCCTTCTGTTGATTTCAATACTTGTATAGCATACAAGGGACACCCCTTTCTGCTAAACTTCTTAAGTTGCAACACCGATATTTTCTTGATGGAAATTTCCTTTCAAGTTCCTTGCAAAATCCTTTCATTACCTTTTTCATCCTCACATTCCAAAGTTTTCTCGTAACATTTCAAATTTTCCTTATGGGTGGCTAAACAATCCATACCCAACAATACATCATATGATCCTAGGGGTAGGATGTTCAAAATTTCTAGGGTCTGTATTCCATCCAACTCAATTGGACAAACTTTAATTACCTCAAGCACTTTCCTCTTTGTTCAAGTGGCTAGCTGAACTAACCATGATTCTTTCTCTCTAATGAGCATCCCTCAACCACGTGAGGTGAAACATAACTAAGATTAGAGATTGGTTCAATTAAAACAGATATTGGTCATTCAATAATAATACCATCCAATTCCACCACAGAGGCTTGGTGGTCCACTTGTCAATTATCTACAGCTGCATAAATCCTCGACACACTACTGGACATGTCATTGATTGTAGTTTCCTCCTACACATTATATACATTTCTATCGTCGTGCTTCCTATGGGGGAAATCCCTCAATATGTGTGTCTCTCCACATCCCCATCATTTCAAAGGTCCTTTCTTGGGATTCTCTTCTCCTTCTCTTGCTTTCTCTATTGGTTTATTTCGAATTTGAGATGGGAAATTTTTCTAATGCACACTCCTACTTGGTTGACCCAATTGTTTACCTTTCCTTGAACTCTTGTGGGGGAACAAATTGAATCCCTTCTTCTAGAATCCACTCTTGTTCTTCCTCCTCCAATCCTTTGAAGACTCATGCTTTTGTTTAGACTGGTCATAAAAGCATTTGGCCTTCCAAATAATGTCCTCCAACGTCTTGGGTTTATCAAACTCAATTCAATATTGGTAAGACTATGATAATCCACTGAGGAAATGTTGTATTCTCTCCTTCTCATCCTTGAGGTAGGGAACATACCTCAACAACTCCATAAATATTTTAGCGTATGCATCCATGGTAATTTACCCCAACTTAAGCTCACATAATTCCTTTATCTTGTCATCATAATACTTCTCAAATAGGTAAGATTTACAAAAGTATTTCTCAAATTGTCTCCAAGTTAGATTTCTTTCCTTCAAGCCTTTAATTTCCTTGAGATATTCCCACTAGATGAAATATCCTCCATTCATATTGAATACTACAATCCTTGTCTTGGTATTCTCAGAATAATTATGTACTCAAAATTACTTCTTCAAACCAAACAGTCGTGCCTCAGCCTATTCTCCTTTATCTATATATCCATCAAAGGTAGGTAGCTTATCCTTCTTAAATTATTAATTTAGGGAGCTTTGATAATTCTTCCTCTTTCTCTTCTTAAGAACAATGGATTTTTTGCCACTAGTGGACTGCTCTGCCAAAGTAGTCTTCCAGCTAGATGACTCTATGGAAACACTTCCACTTAGTTTTCCTTTCTTATCATCTCAATGCTTCTTTCTGGAAGAACTCCTTCTCGCATCGTTGTGAGTCATTCCATGCTTCTGGTCATCTGAAGGGGTTTTCAACCTCTCTGAATGATGTAGTTCTGCATTACTAGGGCCTTGCTGCAAATGTTTCTAAATTTCAGAAAGGCTTTGTAGTAAAACTGCATTCAATTTTTTCCCGTTCGACCTAAGCTCTCATAAGCCTCTCATTGTCTACCTTCGAACTTTTGACGGTGTCCATCAAATTTGGAGGGGTGTCCCTATCCCTCTGACATCAGTTTCCTCATCCCTGAGGTGAGAAGCATTGTCCATACTGCATTGCACCATTCACCACTGTGACCTTCCAACATGTCCTACATGTTGAAACAACAATTATCATTAGCATTTTACGTCAACACTCAAAACAAGCATTATGGGTAACAAAGAAAATACTTCTTAAACAATTATAAGTGGTTGATCCAAATTGATCAATGGAAAAAAATGATATAAATATCTATAATATTAAAATAGAGATACAATGAAACTTAACAACTATTCAATAAAGAAATATGTTGAAACTGTAAAATGCATAATGAAACAATATTGCTCGAATGGTGGTAGCTAATCTCTTAAAAGAAATGTGGTGGTTACATGCATTCACCTGAGCACATTAGAATGAGGCCTCAATGCATTTTTAGCATCAATAAGTAATAATAAAACCCAATAAATCTAAAAACCTAACCCTAGGAGATGAAGCACCAGAAGTCATGCAGGCCCTGACGGGGTAAGTTGGTACATCAACTTCCCAGGGTCATAAATTTTTCATATGATCGTTGTTTTAGGCACACTATAGCCAATTGGAAAGGTCTATCCGAGGCATACACATTTTGTCACCAGACTCTAACTTTGTGTACAGTGTGACTGTGGCGATCCCAAAAAACGTTGTTTATGTCCTAAAAAAAGATCTAAAAGTTTGGGACCTGAAAAACTAGAAAAACAATACCAAGATGAAAATTGTATGTGATCCAGTTAGAAAAGGTGGGTGGCCACTGATATCAACCTAGATCTATCCTCCCCCCTTAGGAAGAAATGGTCTCCATTTCATTGAGTTCCCCCATAAGATGAGGAAATTTATACTGAATTTGGCCCTAGATGAGTCATTTTCCTTGGTGTAAGAGCTTCCCCACTTCAACAACACGATAAATATGAAGCTTTTGTTGGTGAGTTCCCTTGACTTGTGTATCCACGATCTGATTAGTGGATGCTTGTTCCATGCAGTAAGGGTTGAGCTCTGTCATTGTCGATTGTTCTGCTATCTCTGAGGTGCTCAATAATGGTGGAAAGTATGGTCGAAGGAGGTCCACATTAAACAATGGGTGAAAGCCAAGGAAGGGGGGAATGTTGAGCTCAAAATCATTGTCACCCATAGCTTTGGTGTTGGTGTAAGGTCCATAGCAAACTAAATGAATCTTTTGATTGGTCCTGTAAGGATTTCTTTCTGCAAGTGAAACCAAAATTTATCTCCCACCTAAAACTTGTGTGGCACCTACATTGATCATGGAATTGTTTATACTTGGCATTGGACTTCTGCAAAATATCTTGAACTTGTTGGTGGATGTGATGGATTCATTCAATGAACCATGTGGATTTATCGACTTTGGTTTGAACATGGGATGATTCATCCTGTGTGGATGCAAGGGGTAGTGCAACATCCATGGGACCCAATGGTTGAAATCCCAAGCACACCTGAAAGGGTATGTGGTCAATTGAGCTATGTATGGCTATGTTGTAATTGTGTTGAAAATATGGAAGACTCTCATCCCATGTGCATGGATGCTTGGAATTGTACATGCGTAAAATATGCATGATCATCCTATTGACAACCTTGGTTTGGCCATCCATTTGGGGGTGGAAGGCAGTGGATTTGGTGATCTTAGTGTCTAGCCATGACCAAAGGCTCAACCAAAATGTACCGAGGAACCAAATTTCCCTATTTGAGATGATGGTTTGTGGTATCCCAAAATTTATCCGTGATTGTTCGAGGAAGATCTTGGAAGTGGCCTCCACTATGATTCTCTTCTTGGAGGTGGCCAAAATCTCCATCTTGGAAAATCAATCAACAACCACAAAAACACAGTCATTTCCCTGCTTAGTTGAAGGAAGGCCTAACATGTAGTCCATTGAGGTGGATTCTTAGGGCCTGTCGGGAGTAGGCAGAGCGGTGTACATTCCTTGTTTCTTAATGGTTGGTTTGGAGATGGCACAAGATTTTTAGGACCTGATATAATTTCTGACATCTTGTCGAATTTTACACCAATATAAATGTTGTTGCAACAATTCCACCATATTTTCAATGCCGAAGTGTCCTGCCACCTGACTGTAGTGATATTCCAAAATGATCTTCACTCGCTCACTTGATGGAACACATAGATGACACAAGAATCCATCCTGAAGATGGAAATTAGTGACAACTATGTTTGTGCCCAACATATGGTAGGTAGTGGCGAATTCATGATCTCTCTCATAGATTTGGGGTGATCTAGAAGTCTCATTTTCACAGGAGTGTAGCACTGTGGTTAGTGTTGCAACTAGAGGTTGACTGAAGCAGTCGGTGACGTGGTTGTTGCTCCCTGTCTTATACTTGATGTTGATGTGGAACTGCTGCAAGTATGTGGACCACTTCTGATGGTGGTCATTCTGCAATTTTCCTTGTGTCTGCATGAACTATAGAGGCTTATGATTAGTGTGGATGACTGTCTCCTTCCTAAGAATGTAATGCCTCCACTGGTGACATCCTTGTACAATGGAGTGCATTTCTTTGTCATAAGTGGGGTACTTAAAGATGGTATTTGATAGTGTCTCACTATGTGAGGCCACAATATGTCTGTGCTAAGTGAGAATTGCACCCACAACATAGTCTGAAGAATCTGTCTCAATCTCAAACGAATGCTGCAGGTCATGTAATGAGAGCATCGTGGATGAGAACAAGCATTGATTCAAATCATTGAACACTTTATGTTGTGACTCGATCCACATGAAATTTTACTTTCCACCACCTCTTGTCACTTGGATAAGGGCCCATGCAATGTGGGAGAATCCCAACACGAACCTGCGATATAAATTGGAAAGACCTAAGAAGCTCTTAAGATTAGTGAGTGTTTTCGGGGTTGTCTGGTTATGAATGACCTGGATCTTGGTTGGATCGACATGCACCCTCTGATCATCAACAATGTAGCCGAGGTACTGGACCCTGTTCATTATGAAGTAGCATTTTCCTAAATTTTCATATAGATTTTGTTTCCTCGGAGTGTGTAGGACTTGCTGAATAGGTTGCAAGTGTTATGCCCAACTCTAACTGAATATGAGGATGTCATCCAAACACACCACCAAAAAATATTTGGTGAAAGGATGCAAGATGTTGTCCATCATCCTCATAAAATTTGTTGGGGCATTCTTCAAGACAAAGGGAATGAACAACCATTCAATTTCACTGAAGTATTTGACCCCCTTGAGCTAGTCAAGGAAATCATCAATTTGGGGAATTAGGTACGAATTTCTGACTGTGATTTTATTTAGGGTCTGATAATCAATGCAGAGTCACTAGGTCCCATCTTTTTTCTGCACAAGCACGATTGGGATGCCACAAGGTGATGAGCTTGTTCAATTGTGTCCCTTTTCTAGAAGCTCTTGGATTTGGATTTTGATTTCCTTATTTTTTTACAAAGAGTGGTGATAGACCGACCCATTGAGTAGTGATGCACTAGGGGTCATATCGATTGAATTCTTGACTTGACAGTGCAGAGGTAACCTAGTGGGTGAGGAGAAAATGCCTTTGTATTCTTCCACAACCTTATCCACTTGCTTCTACTATGTGGAGAGACCTTCCATGGAGGCCATGGATGTGGCTACAACATTTCACTCACTTTTATCACGAATTACGAATAAGACAAGCTTGTCGGTCTGAGAGATGAACTTCTTACATTGCTTGGAAAATATCAAGGAAATATCAGTAGGTGGGACTATCTTGAGTATCTTTTACAATTTATTATCCAAAGTAATAATAACACTACGAGGCCTAGACTCATATACATCATGAAATTTCCATAAATAAGGTTGGCCCAAAAGAACATCACAAACCTCAAGAGGGGCGAAATCACATAATACCTCATCTTTGAAGGGCTTGATGTCGTAGGGTAGGTGGCATTGTTGGCTGACATAGAGATCACTCCCTTGGAAGAGCCATCCGATGGTGTACAAATGTGGGTGTGGTGTTGTTGGTAGGGCCAACTTATTGACAACCTCCACTAAGATGAGGTTCTTCTAGATACCACTGTCAATGATGAAGTGAAGCGAAGTACCCTTCACCCACATCTATGAATGAAATAAGAACTCACCTTCCTCTGGTTCATCAGGTTCACTACGCTGGATCATGGTGGTAGCAATGGTGGCACTGGGTTCTACGTCAATGATCCGTCTCCCTTTTTCTGGTTCTAACTCAGAGTTAGATCCCACATCTGACTCAGAGGATTTTACCTCAGCTACTAATGACTTCTTTGAGCGTCATTCGATGGTGTTATTCCAGAGGTTCTTATGGAACTTCAACCACTTTCCAATGTCTTTCTTTGTCTTCCCATTGTCCTTATTTGTTTTTGGATTAGAGTGGTTTTCCTGAGGCTATCCATCCTTTCTCTATATTTTGTTCTATGGGTTGGGGATTCCTTTTCCTTGCTTCTGCTATGAGGGGTTCATAGACCCAAACAATAGCGTCTTTTGTTTAATATTCTTCTCAATTTTGGTAGCATATCGATAGGCCATGCCCAAGGATGAGATGTCTAGAAAATCCATTTATATTTGGATGTATCTATGCAGACCGTTGTGATACTTGAATACCAGATGTTGCTTAGAGTCTTTGATACCCATCTTGGTGCACAAGGTATGGAATACATTGGTGAAATATGGAACTTTTTGGTCCCTTTCCTACCGTAGTGTGGTCCATCTTGTATATAAGTCATCATAACTTCCAATAGGGTAGTATTGTTCCTTGATAGAATCCTTGAAAGAACCCCAAGTGGGTGCAACTATAATTAATGTAGATTCCTTTGTTTCATTTTTCTCACAGAAACTCTCCCACCAATATTTGACATGGGGGATGGCCTTGAGGAGTGTAAATGTAATATTTCCTCTATCAGAAAAGTTGTGGATAGAAAAATACCCTTATATAAGGTTTAAACATTTTTCTACTGCATCTGTATCTATTTGACCTTCAAATATAGGAATATCAAAATAGATCTATACCTTGAAGGGGGCGATGCCTCCACTCAAGGAATATGTGTCACCTGTTGGCAGTCACCAAAGGATTTGTGCAAAATTGTCCATCATCTCATTAATCTATTGCATAAGGGATTCCTCAAGCAACAATTTAAAGGGATATCTTGCCCCATCATCTCTCTTTCCTTTCCCCATGTGTGGTCATCAGGTTCGGTGAGGCTAATCTTGCAAAGGCTCAACTAGTTCAAGTCTCAACTTCTTATATCCTGACCTCATTGGGGACATGCACACAGAAACAAATGAAGATAAGACCACTCTGATACCACTAATCTAGATTTATGAGAGGAACAAAATGAAATACAAATCTATAATATTAAAACAAAGATACAATGAACAATAACAAAGATACAATGAAACTTAACTTCTATTTAATAAAGAAATCCACTGAAATTGTAAAATGCATAATGAAACAATCTTGCTCGAATGGTGGTAGCTAATATCTGAAAAGAGATGTGGCAGTTACACAGATTCGCTTGAGCACATTAGAATGAGGTATCCAAGACTTTTTATCATCAATAAGTAATAAAAAAAACCTAGACATCCAAAAACCTAACACTAGGAAATGAAGCACCAAAAGCCATTTGGGCTCCAGTGGGGTAAGTTGGTACATCAACTTCTCGAGGTCATAACTTTTGCATACAATATTCGTTTTAGGCACACGATAGCCCATTGGAAAGGTCTATCTAAGGACTACATATTTTTCCATTACACTTTGACTCTACGAATAATGTTATTGTGGAGAGCCCAAAAAACGTTGTTTAGTGCCTCAAAATGGTTCTGGAAGTTTGGGACTTGAAAAACTGAAAACAAAATACCAAGATGAAAACTATATGTGAGCCAGTTGGAAGAGGTGGGTGGCCACCATTATCCACCTGGATCAACTATCTTAGTGACCCATTCAAGCCTAGATTTTGAACCTTCATCTTTGATACCACTCTGTAACACACCCAACACCCTAAGTAATAGTTTAAGGGATGGGGCATTAAGATTTTTCTTTGCTTCTACTATCTCAAAACCTCCCCTTGAGAGTACCTTCATCTTCTACTTGATAAGAGATTTCCAACGAACGTAATCATACTCAATTATGAGCTTGGGATCAAAACATATGGTCTTCATAATTTCCTTGGGCTCTCATCATCAAAAATCTACCTCACCACCACATGGCATCCATGTGACACTTCGTCACCCATGCCCTCTACTATGGCAGTATCGTGGCACCTGCCTCAAATCGTAGTAGTGGAGATTCTTTCCACATAAGCCTATCATTGTCACCGAATTTCACTTCAGCAAAGTACCACTACCATTCAAGTTTTCTCGACGACGAGAAACTTATTGGCCTTTTACCAGATCCAATGATCCTCAAACCCCTCATCCTATGGTCCTGGGTGAATCAATGATTCTAACTTACCAGAAATATAACACTCATCTCTTCCTTTACATTCATCAAAATTAATCAAGGAAAATCTATAGTGATCAAATAGTCAAGGTTAATCCATCACCATACAGGTTTAATTCCTAAACCCTGACGGGAGTGCAAAGGGATCAATGGTCAATATATAGTCATCTCGTCTCCGACGAGATTGAAAGATATCAATGTTCTCAAGAATATTTCATTAGTGGAACTCCATATATGACATTCAAATTTCCATTCCTCTACCTCTGACAATGATACCTTGGGAATCAACGGTTCAAAACCACTGGCCTTTAGATTTGGCGTCCATCGCTAAAGCAAAGGTTCACGAAACCTCCTTGTCTAGTGAGACCCACATCAGTCCTACTGAAAAATATTCTAGCAACATCTATTACTGCCTTTACACATGGAATGCCAAGTAGGCATGTTGCATCATCATGATGTCCTCATCCTTCTATGGCATAGATCAATGGTTCCCATTAACTCTTGTGCCATCACATCATCAACACTTCCCTGGTAACATTTCCCCTTCCATTTTGGATCGTCGACGATGATGCATTTAGCATCGATGACATAAATCTCTCTGTGCCATCTTTGATCGAATCAATGAATGTCATTTTATCTCTGACTTTTATCATTATCACCAAAATTTTACAAGTTCTATCTCTTGGTCTTTTCTCGACGATTGACCTTCGTCAATGAAGGGATGATATTTATTCATCCCACTCAATCAACGGTCGAGAACCCTTCTCATTCTTTTCACAATTTCTTGACTATCCAACCCATATATTGGGACTTAGTCATTTTTCAGGTTCCTCCAGGATCCATCCAGGTGTTCTAAGGTCTTTAAACATTCTTTTTCCATGGTCAGCCTCTCGACCTCATGAGAACATGAGGATCTATGATCTTTATGACTTTTTTTTTTTTGGTCAGGGTTCAGGGTCCTCCCTTCCTCACAAAGGATTTCTCAGGCTTAGGTCACCCCATTACTGAAAGAGTGATGTTTGTATCAATATCCTGCAAAATTTCCTCTAATTTCTCAAGGCCTTCAAGGGTACAATAGTTCACACACATAAAATTTACAAATTAACACATAAATTAAATTCCATGGTAACATAAATGATTTCTCATAGATTCAACATAATCATCCGTAAGCATTTACATTTCCCATTGTATCAGAAATTCACATATACATATCACTCATATTCAAATTATAACAAGTTAAGTCAAATACTTATTTGATAAGGAATTTTTTTCCAGTACAAACTGACTGAGGGAGGATGCCTTTCCTCCCAACCTTAGGCCTTACTATAGAGTGCCTTACTACAGTGTTCCACCCCCTTTCCAAGCCATGATACCACCAAGGAATGTTGACTCAGCCAGGATCCAAATTCATGATGATCCAGGAAGGTTACTTTCCTTCCTCCTTCAACACAACACAATTTTTCCACCTCCCACTGAGCACATAGTCTCTACAAGTTTATCAGGTGGTTTCTCAACTGGATTTCCTCTGCACAAGGGAATCCCTTCTCATCTAAATAGTCCCTCAATGACCTCCCCTTACCAGTTTCATTTTTCATCTTGTAAGCACCAAGTTGTAGCCCACTATCACACTAGTTCAGGTTTTGGGTCTTTTCTGTTCACGGTGATTAGAAATAGTTTTGGCAAGCTTCCTATTTTCTTCCAAAAAACTCTTCTTTTTTTCCTTTCTCTCTCCACTTAGTATCTATGAACATCTTCAGGTGTAGTATTTTTCATCCCACTCATTCTCTACACTCGTTGGTTCTTCTTGTTCTTTGATCATTCTGTTGTCTGAGCATATGTCTATATTGTGTTGTGTGTTGTGTGCACCCCTACATGTGTTCTGTTCTTCTTTCCTCTCCCCTCAAGAACATCATAGATTCCTACAACACCACCTTCAATCCATGGTTCTTATTTCTGAAGAATCATATCCGTAGAGTCTTGTTGTCAGGTCATTTTAATTGGACCTTCCCTTCTTCAAGGGTCAATTTCCAACCTTCACTAACTGTTCCAACCACCCCTATGACTCATTTTATTGGTCTCATGGCTCTCCAGTATAGGTATAATACACTGAAGATGTGAGGTTATGCTTAACAAACATAATTAAGCTTGTTATACAAGCTTCCTATTTTCTTCGCAAATGCACTCCAGCTTCCTTTGAACTCAACCATACAATTGCCCCTTCCTCGTCAACTTCCTCTGGTGCATCATGGCTAGTATTGTCAAGGTTGTTCCTTGTCATTCAGTTCTTTGTTATTTTTATTAAATTAAACATAGTCACATGTTTCATAGCACAATCACATAACCTCATCATTATTACAGTCTCAGGGGAAAACAAGGTGTTACACATATCTCTATGCCAGATTTCATTCTAGAATCCTCTTCCAAGTTGTGTGTGTGTGTGTGTTTGATACTCATCTTCTAAATTATATGTGTGTTAACATCACCATTGGTGTCATTCCTAGCAGACCAATTTTGGTTTGCATTTTTTATATGTGTGTGCCAACATCATCATTAGTTTCATTCCTAATGGGGCATTTTTTTGTTGTTGTTAGTAATATTTTTTCTATTAATAACAAAGTTTACATGATATTAAGTCCTAAGAGGGTGGCCTTAACAAGTTACAATCCAAAAATTAGTAACTAGAGAGTTGGTTGTTGATCCTAGATCTTTTCATCGATGTGACTTATTAAATAATTGTATTAAATGAGCATAAAATGAAGTGCACCATAAAGAAGGAATAACTCAATAATGAAGAGACATATGCATCATATCTGAACACAAAAATATTGATAAAGGAGTTCGTCCCTGGTGGACTACGTCTTCGGGTCCTGCTCTCAAATGGGTAGGAGTTTTTATTAACTCAGCAAAAGAATTTGGCAAAATACATAAGTATACCTCATTCTAGAGTTAACCTATAGAATATTTTCTCAGATTAGAAAACAAACAACACCCCTAAATTTGTGGCATTGAATTACCCAAAAATGACTGTCTCCATGCCTCGATCTGAGTCTGGCACTTTCAGGCCCATGAGAAATTTTGTCTCGATTTTTGTGCCTACACTTGCAGTAAATTCATGGGAAAACGTCTCATTTTTCATGCCCCATCTGTATGGCCGCACACCCATGTTATGACCCCTGTGCACTGGTGAAATCCAAAATTTAAGTAATAATGGGGAAAAATTTACCAAGTCACACCCCATCCTAAGTGGTTGGGCGAACATTGCAAAGGTGAAGTGGTTAGGGGAGATCCTAGAGTTGAACCTACGGGCCTCCCATTTTTTATGTATTGTTACAAATATACGGTATATTTGGTTGGAGGTTTGGATAAGTTTGGTAGAGTCTTTGGTGGATACGGTTAAGTTTGGTAGAGTGGTTGCATCTGACCAGATTTGGTGGAATACCTATCAGATTTGTAGATTGGGGGTTAGCGCCAGCCAACCGCCAACCCCACCAATTTTTGAAAATCCAATTGTTGGGCGTCCTTGTGCATTTTCCAGTTTCCATGTGGCAGCCCATGACTGGGCTATGTGGGGGCCTTTCATTGGGCCAAATCACCACCTATGCACCGTCATCGCCACATCATCCCTGCTCTGTCAGCTTGCCATGTCACCTTCCAAGTGGCTGTACGGTCTGCCATGTGGATGTATGGACTGCCACATGGCACTTTCCCATTGGTCCATAGATTTACCAGAAAAGTCCAAAATCGAGTGACACATGGTGACCTCTGGTGCTTCCACATCATCCGTACTGATGCTGATGTCAGCAGTACGAATGTTGACTCATCACTGCTAATTGGGCTAGAATGAACAAAACTTTGACTGTGAATATATTTTGATCCATAAATCCATTTGATGAGCCATTTATGCTGTTGGAAATATTATAACATTCTCTTCTTGATGATGCCAATTTCACTAAGTTTTGATGAATTTTAATTTTTTTCCTTTCTCTGTCTATTGAGGCCATTCTGAGCTTCTTGAGGTGCTTCTGCGAATTCTAAGTTATCCTTAGTCTTCTCTGGATCCTTTTTGGATCACGCCTTCCCACCGAGATATTTTTGGACCACCAAAATCTTTCATCAATCAACAGATAAGTGAGCGAAGAGTTCCCTCACCTTGTCTTTCTCAATCCACTTTGCCTTGCTTGGATGTGTTCCCTTCGAAGATAATCAACATCACCCCTGTGTGAAGTCCTCGTCCTTATGTCCAGGATGATATCTTCCTTGAACTCATCCAAGTACTTAAGAGGAAACTCAACAACTGAAGGTATTAAAACTTCCTCACCTTGATCCATGATCATGGGAGGCTAAAACAAGTTTCAATTTTTCCACATTTACAACTGAGTAAATATGCATATATGGTGGAAGATCTAAACGAAAAGCATTGGTACCTCTTTTCTCCAAAATAATGAAGGGTCCATATTGGATGGGATTGATTTTCTTGCCTTCACCCTTCAATATTTCCTTGCTGATGTGAAGCCATACCTGGTCTCTAACCTAGAACTGATGATCAACCCTGTGTTTATCATGTCGAGCTTTATACTATACTTGACTCTTCTCCAACTATTACCTAACTGCTTGGTGTACCTGGTGGATCCTTTGAATTAAATTGTGGGCCCTGTCTTCATTTCTTTCTTCATTTAAATCGACATCTCTCCCATACATCAAGTCGAAAGAGACCTTAGGTAAATACCCAAAACATGTCTGGAATGGAAAAAAATGAGTGGAAGAATGTAAGGATCAATTGTAAGCATGTTGTACATAGGGTATATGTTCATCCCATAACTTGGGATGTTTGCTGTAGTAGACTCGAAGAAAAAGTACCACTGTTCGATTAACAACCTTTGTATGTCCGTCGGTCTGTGGATGGAAAGAAATGATCCTCTTCAACTTGGTGTCCATCATTCTCTAGAATTTTGTCCAAAAATATCCAAGGAATCAAGTATATTGATCCGAGACAATGGATGTGGGTAACCCAAAGTGAACCCAAACATACTGAAAGAAGAGATTAGCACTCTACTAAAAAATGATCTGCTTTTTACATGGCATCAAGGTACACATCTTTCTAAACCTATCCACTACAACATACAAATAGTCATGAAACCTTTTCGACATTGGTAAACCCCCCAAAAAATCCATGGAGATACTCTCCCATGGATGGGATGGAACATGCAGTGGTGAGTATAGCCCCAGTTTTCTATTAGTGGGCTTACAAGTAGAACACATTACACACCCCTTTACATACTTAGTTATAATTGATTTCATCTGAGGCCAGTAACAAAACCTTTGCAGATGAGCCATAGTTTTTCCTACCCAAAAATTCCCAGACACAAGAGAAGTGGGATCTTCTCGTATTACATGGACTCGTTCACTTGTAGGAATACAAAGCTTTTCAAGATGGTAGAGTAGTTTTCCCTGCAGAAAATAGTTCTCTACTTGTGTACCATGAGTTTTCTTCTCAAATACCTCTTTAAAATATTCATCAACAACATATTGTTCCACATAGCTATCATGAGATAAAGAATCATTCTTCAAAATAATAGAAGCAACAATAGGAGGTCTAGAAAGCATATAAACTACATTATTACTTGTACCCTTTTTGTATTTGATTACCAAATGAAATTGTTGAAGAAAACCCATCCATATGTAATGATGATATTGTTGCATCTTGGTTTTTGCTTGGAGATACTGTAAGGGCTGGTGATTTGTATGTATGATTTTTCCTTCCCTAACAAGTAGTGCTTCCATTTCTTTACACTTTGAACTAATGCATACAATTCTTTATCACATGTAGGATAGTTAACAACAACTTGGTTAAAAGTTTCAAAGTGGTAACATATAGGATTACGGTATTGCATCAATACTACACCCATGTCGTATCCGCTGGCATATGTCTCGATCTCAAAAGGCTGTTGAAGATTTGATAGTGCTAATACTGGTGCGGTACTGATATTTTCCTTCAATGTGTCGAAGGCCTTTTATTGTTTTCCTCCCCACTGAAAAGTTTTCTTCATACTATTTAAGGCACGCAAAGGAGATGCAATAAATGAGAAGTTTTAAATGAATCTCCTCTAGTACTGAACTACACCTAAGAAGATTCATACTTCGGTTACACTTTTGGGCTCAAACCAATTTAAAATTACATCAATCTTGGAAGGATCAATTTTCAGTTTTCCTCCTCCTACAATATGACCTAAGTACACAAGTGTAGTCTTTCCAAATTCACATTTGGAAAATTTTACATACAACTTTTCCCTTTGCAAAGTATCTAATACTTAGTTTACATGCCTTACATGTTCATCCCAAGTCCCACTAAATATAAGAATGTCGTCTAAATATACAATTACAAAATCATCTAGAAATGGCCTGAATACATCATTCATCACACACATGAAGGTTGCCAGAGCATTACAAAGACAAAACGACATAACTAACCACTCAAACAATTCCTATTTGGTTTTAAAGGAAATTTTCCATGCATCCCATTCTGCAACCCTTATATGATGGTATCCACTATGCAAATCCAACTTAGTGAAATAAACAACATTCTTTAATTGATCAAGTAAATCATCTATACCAGGAAGAGGGTATCGATTTTTCACCATAATTTTATTTAAGTCTCGATAATCGACAAACATTCACCATGTTCCATCCTTCTTTGACACCATCACGATTGGAGAACCACAAGGAGATGAATTGGGCCTGATGACCCCTTGATCCAATAAGCCTTGTACTTTCTTTTTGATCTCTTTCATCCCTACAAATGACATCTTGTACATTCCCACATTAGGAAGAGGAGAATCTTGCTGAATATGTATTTCATGTTGGATTTCCCTCTTAGGAGGTAATCCAAATGGTTCCTGAAAAATATCATCATACTTAGAAACAATATCGATTAATTCTTTCTTATGAGAAGGATCACATCCTTGGAAGGCGTCAGATGTTCCAACATCCTTTTCCCTTATGACCATGAGTACATATCTCTTATTAGTGTTTATGAGTCTCTTAATTTGTCTTGCACTAACAAGTGTGGTGTTAACCCTCATGCTATGGGATCTAACAATATATTCCACTCCCCCTTTAGTAAGGTGATATGTGTTCTCATGACGAAAGAAGAATGCTTTCCTATCATAAAGATAAGGACTCCCTAGAACTATGCCACATATATCAAGTGATACAACATCAAAATATTCTTCATCAATCAACTTTTAAGCAATAGCAAATCTGACCCTACATTGCTTGGTGACATTAAGTTTTGCTTTATCACATACCCAACTGTTGGCACAGGGGCAGATCTAGGGTTCAGTGCTCAAGAGCGCACTAACAAGCCCTAACTACCAGACCTTTTGGCAACACCTGCGAGGTAGATGTAGTCTCAGCCGAAGTAGCTATAGGGGGTTGTAGGACACAGGTGTCTACAACCAAAAGGAATGCAAAGTGGATTCAAAGAAACAACACATAACAACCTAGTATTCTTAATCTTCCTAAAACCTATTGCACAAGTTATATCTTAGATCTAACACATTATCAAAATAGAAACATATAAAATGACAAAGAACACAACATCAATCACATATAACACAAGATATACGTGTTCACCCTCTCCCTAGGTCTACRTTCACAKWACTGTGCTTTATAATATATTAGATGAAAGCATAYAGTTCTATCTGYGCTCTTAGCCAAYARATCTTCTCTTMTTTTCTCTCTTTTTMTCCCYCCCCCCCTRCGYACCYRGYTGCAAGGTTGATCTTTRCACCCAACTGAAGATCTTACACTACCAGAGGGCTCTCACAATACAATGGTTCTCTCTCACTAGCAATCTCTTCCCATAACATTCTCGAATTCTCTATCAACAACAACCCATCCCAGGTCCTCTTGACCTTTATTTATACATTACAATATCTCACTGACAACCTTAGGCCAAGACCTAAGTACCAAAACCCTAGGTCAACCTGACCCGCATTTTTAGGGCTTCGCCAACTTGTCTTTCCTTCTTCTCACATGGTGCTCCAAAGCATCCAACGATGGATTTTTCGGCTTGCTGCATTTCCATGATCTATCTTCCTTTCTCATCTGTCATCCTTGATCTCCTCATCCTATGACTTGTTTTCTCAGACTTCGCTCTATCTTTTCTGCTCTTTTTCTCACTTCAACCCAGTCCCAGTCACTGTGTCTTCCGCGGAGTTTGCATTTTTCCTTTTCTGCCTTAATATTTGCTTACTTCCATACCCAAGGGATAGCAGGCCCCCAACACTCACCTGTGACTCATCCTAAGGCACTTCATATTTGAACTTCTTGTTTTACTTCGACTTTAGACTGCATAAGGAAGGCTCTACTTTCAGCTTTGTACCTCCCTTATGTCTGCAAACTGTCTTTTCTGTGTCTGGTACCCAGTTTCAACTGCACTTGGTACCTGTAACCTTCTCCTTCATTTTTTACTGAGAGTTGTGAGGCAGCTAGTTGTCATAATACAATTTCAACCAGCTCCTGTTCACCAAACCTTCCTTCCATTCTCCATTCAAAGTTTTCAACTACACAACTCCTACCATAATATGGACAACCTGATACAGCCCCATCCAATGTGTTCTGAACTTCCATGGATGCTTCATGAATTTGCTGTCATAGATCAATACCAGATCTCCTTGCTTGAAATATTTCTTCTTGATGTGCCTGTCATGGTAGGACTTTTCTCTTTCCTTCTGAACTTGTTGATGGAATCCTGCAATAAATCTATCTTCTTCAAGTTCAACCAACTGCGCGAGCCTCTCTTGAACAATGCCAGTGTCATCCATATCCATAAATGTTGCGATCCTTAGGCTAGGAAATAAGTATTCCATGGGGACAACTACTTCTAGCCCATAAACCAACTTAAAGGGGGTCTGCATTGTTATCTTCTTGCAAGTGGTTTTATAGGCCCATAATATTGTTGGTACTTTTAAATCCCAGTCATCCTTGTTCAAACTGCAAATCTTCGTCAGTGCTGTCTCTAAGATCTTATTGAATACTTCAACTGTCCCATTCGCTTGCGGGTGGTAGGGTGTGCTCTTCTAATGATGAACTTCAAATTTCTCAGTCAAGGCCTCAATGGTCTTGTTAATAAAATGTGTACCTTGATTGCTCATGAGAGTCTTTGGGCATCCAAATTTGGTTATGATATCATCAAATATGAAGCACACAACTGTATTTGCACTACAGTCCTTGACTTCTCTTGCTTCGTCCCATCTGGTCAAGTACTCTGTCAAAGCGATTATGTATCTAGATCCTGTACGTTTCCCTGGTGGGTTTATAGGTCCCACAAAGTCAATGGCTCGTTTCTCAAAGGCTTGTAAGGTTATTTGGGGTGCTAATGACATTTAATCTCTTCTGGATAGTTTCCCAAGTCTTTGGCATACATCACATGCTCTGTAATAATCCTTAGCATCTTTGTGTAAGGTAAGCCATCAGAGGCTGGCTCTAAGAACCTTCTGCGCTGTTGCTTTCCCTGCATAGTGTCCTCCTGCGATGACTTCATGTACTTCTATGAGGATTAATGGTCTCTCTACTTCCATAACACACCTCCTTAATATCTCATCAGGTCCCATCTTGTATAGTTTTCTAGCTATAAGTGAAAAGTATGCAGCGTGCACTACCAATTGTTTCTTTTGAATGACTATATAATCAGGAGGTGTTATTCTTGTGGATAGGAACTGAACTATCTCTGTGCAGTGATCATCAACCTTCCTAATGGCCAGCAACTGTGCGTCTGACAGTGTATCCTCCAAATTAGTAGGTTCCTCTCCATGTTCCAACCTCGACAAGTGGTCAGGTCCTCTGTTCATCCTTCCTAGTTTTACCACGATCTCAGAGTCATATTCCTAAAATAGCAAAAGCCATTTGCATATTCTTCCCCCCAACACTGGCTTGTTGACTAGGTATTTTAGCGCAGAGTGATCAGTAAACATTTTAAAGTATCCTCCCAACAAGTAGTGGTGAAACTTATACAGTGCATACTCCATGGCTAACCCTTCCCTCTCAGTGGTGGTGTAATTAATCTCAGTTGTTGATAGCTTCCTTCTAGAAAAGGCTAACGGGTGATCAATGTCTTTTGTTCCTGGCTGTGCTAACAAAGCTCCTAATGCAATGGAAGATGCATCAACATGCACATGAAATTCCTTGCTCCAATCTAGGAAAACCAAAATAGGCACAGTAACCATTTTTTGTTTCAATGTGTCGAAGCTCTGCTGGCATTGTTCTTTCCATTGAAACTGGAAATATTTTGTCAAAATCTTCGCCATGGATGCTATAATCTATACATATCCTTTAATGAACTTCCTGTAGTATCCAATATGTCCTAGCACAATTTGAAGCTATTTGACTAAAGTAGGAGGGGGTATATCGACTATAATGGTAATCTTGGATGGATCTACCAGCAATCCCTGCTTGCACACAATATGGCCTAAAAACACTCCAAAGGGTGAAAAGAAGATGCACTTCTTCAGGTTCAAGGCAATTTGAGATTATCTGCACTTATCCAACATTAGTCTTAAATGTTCAATATGATTTTGTAGCAAACTAAAAATAGTCCAATCATCAAAATAAGCTTCCAAGAATTTATGTAAAAACTTCTTAAACGCTTCGACCACCACCTTGGAAAATATGGCTGGTGCATTCTTCAATCTGAATGACATCACTGTATACTGGTAAGATCCCCATTTTGTTGCAAATGTGGTCTTATGGCGATCCTCCTTGGCAATCCTAATCTAATGGTATCCCAAAAATCCATCTGTAAAAGAATATACCTCATGTCCTCCTACATTATCTCACACTTCGTTAATGAATGGTGTAGGGAATGGGTCATGCAAACATGCATCATTCATCTTCCTGAGATCTACACAAATCCTGATTTCTCCAGTCTTCTTATCCTGCACCACCATAGGGATTATCCATTCTAACTCTTCAATAGGTTCTATGATTCCTACTTCTAACATTCTGTCTATTTCAATCTGTTAAAGTTTCTTCTATTATTAGGTTACTTTAAATTTACTATATAACAATAGCATAGATAGGATCACTGAGAGAAACACAATCAAAAGAGTACAACATCATTTATCCTAGGAAACCCTCAAGGGGAAGAAAACCCAACAAAACTTCCTTAATATAGATAGTCAATACAATGCCAAGATAATGAACCAAACAACACAGAAATTCCTCTCCCAAGGATGCGCCTCTCTTTCTCTTCCTTCTTCCGGCAACTAGTAACTGGAACTTCCTTCAATACTTGCGCACTAGATGAGTGAGCTGATGTGTGTGTCTAAATGAGGTGTTGGCCTCTCTTATTTATACAGTTCTGGCATGTGTGGAAGTGTGTCTTCATTGGCAGGGCCAACTTCTTCTTCTGGGTGGTTATAACCACCTTTAATATATTCTGGGGCCTCTTTAATATATTCTGGGGCCGACTTCTTATTTAGCCTATTAAAATTAGGGTTTGACCAATCCGCAAAAGGGGATTTCATCATTTACAATACCCGACATGATCAATCCACAAAAGGGGATTGATCTAATCAATAATAAATATATTTTATCTTTATCCACAAAAGGGGATAAGAATATTCTTTGTAGTTACACAATATTTTAACACTCCCTCTTAACAAGAAGGATATTCTTTATCTTTTGACTAGGTCATTGGATTTCGACATCAACTAGGTAGCAACATCCACTGGATAACATCATCAACTGGGCAACATCATCAACTGGGTAATCATCATTAACTGGATAACTGGAGGCATCCACTAGGTCATATGGCATCATGATCATTGACTGGCATATCTATAAATCATTATAAGTTTTGTTCTCTTTATCTTCACGCAGAAGATACTCTTTCTTTCTTTCATCTTCACACAAAAGATACTTCTTTCTTATCTTCACACAAAAGATATCTTATCTTCACATAGAAGATATTCTATGATTTTTTCCATTCCTTTTATGTTCTCCCTTCTCTTGTAGTCATCTATTTCACCCATCCACTGGGGAGGACTACTATCATAGCTTCACTCCTAGTCATCCCACATGAAATAGAGAAGATAAGATGCTAGCCTGGGAAAGACTAGACTCCCTTTCCATGATCCACGCAAGATCACGACACAAACCTCAAGAGCCAACTAACCATTCCACATGGTCAAGGTCTGTGTTCCAGGATACTCAATCCTTTGCCAGAGGAGAGTATTTGCCCGCAACCCCTTGGAGAAACATCCACATTCCTCTCTACGAGAGTGGTCACACCCCTCTCTACGAGGGTATTCTAGCATGTCCCTAGAGTATCCAAAACTCAACACTTGGACAAAGGCCAACCTTTGCAATTTTCTCATTCCCCTTCTCTATGAAGGCCTCTTCTCTTTCTCCTTCTCTACAAAGGTCTACCTGTGGGATTTCTCATTCCTTCTCTACAAAGGTATTTTCTCTTTCTCTTTCTCTATGAAGGTCTAGCTATGGGATCTGAAAAAATCTCTTGTGGTCGAAAACCTTTCCATGGTATAATACCATGCTACCCATCTGCTGGGCATCATCCATCTACTGGATAGCTTTCATCTTGATCAAAATATATGGGCACCATCCATCTACTTTTCTAACTGCATCAAATCACGATCTTTCATTTTGAACTTGGAGACATGTCTCCCTCTTACACCAAGCTAATAGCTTCTAATAATCATCCTTGAAGTTTTCTTCTATAATATCCTAGGTGCCTTCTTGAGTTAGAATTTTTCTTTATTTCTGCCTTCATACTGGATCAACCTGCTCCCTCTACATCTATAAGAACGGTACTGGAGCAACCTGTAGTTACCTGCATCTCATCCACTATATCTGAGTATCCATATTTTTCTTCATCTTGAATATTTTTGTTCTACATCTTTAGGAGCCTCCTGCTCCTATATAAATACTCGATATTGTTTGGTCTTTACTGACTATCACCATATCATACGTTCTTCTCACGTTGTCTGCAAGTCATGGCATAAGTTATTTCTTCCAAGACTTGTAAACTTACTTACAATATGCTTTCTTTGTCACTCTCATGAGTGATCATAGCTAAAATAAATATTTTATCTCTTTCTTCATCCTCTTCTTTGATACTTCC